>JAILYA010000161.1:0-89097 GCA_021437795.1 Rhodamnia rubescens
GCGATCACCATTGCTTTTATCCGGCTGCATATGTATCTGCGATCAAGTTGTCGATGATCCCGTGACATTTGAGGATTACTGCATGTGTGGCCCATTGTACTTAATTATTTTTCAAAATAGGGTATCCGCTTTATTAGACGCGCGGAGCCTCCAATCACGGGGTCCATTCCGATTACCACACTTTATCACATATTGTGACTTATTTGTGACATCGGCGCCAAAGTGACGATTTTTTATTAGAGAGTACTCTTTTGCAGCCAATCGTAAGCGTCCCGTGATGGAAATAACATGCCAACATCAAATTCTTTTGATGGATCAAATAACATATGCCCGGCTTGGCTCTTGTATCGATTTGCATCATATCAAATTCGATCTCTCGAATAAGTGCGACGAATGTTCCAATGGCAAGATGAGATTTGCTGCAATGGGTGTTGTAGTAAGCCTCCATATTATCACCTCCGACATCTTCATCATCACTGCATCGGTGTTTATCCAATCATCGTCTTCTTCATCGCTATCATCTCCATCATTATCATCATTATGATAGGGATTCACGTGTTGATTATGCACATCAATGTCATCTTCACCAACATTAGAACCTTCCCGACTAAATCATCTATCACTTTGTGTTCAGCTATGGTTGCATAAAACTTTAAAAATCCCGTAGCACCGGTCCTGAAGTGCAAATTGCTTAATCATCCTAACAAGTACCATCATCATACACCTCCATAATGTCATATATGACACAATCCGGTGTTAAAATCGGGAATCTATATATCAGCTTATCAATATACTGGTTGGGTGCTATATTCAACGTGCGCTCTATCGTATCACGTAACTCATCAAATATCGATATGTTTGCAAACTCGAACGAGATTAATTGTCCGCCTTCGTAATCATGCCCGTATTCTTTTTGCACTATTCTACCTCCTCAGTATACAACCGCAAACAATGTAGATGACATTCGCTAAATAAAGAAATTACAAATTATTTAGTAAACATTATCCGTTTATTAACAAATTAATATTATAACAATCAATATATCATGAAAATGTATGGTATAGCCTAAGGGTTTAGAGAATGTGTGATTAAAGTGCATGGGCAAATCGGGAAAAATTTTGAAGCTAATTTGTCAAAAGGGGAAAAATCATCATTTTCAAAAGCACGAAAAGTCAAATTACCTAAATTAGGATTTGGCCAGTTGATTGTCGTCATTTCTTATATTTCAAAATTTTTTGAAATTTTTTCAAATTTTTGGGAGAGATTTTGCGTAAGGGCAAATTTGTTTTTTGAAAAATCGGGGGCTAAATACCTACAATAGTCCATGACCAGTTGATTGTGGCCATTTACTACTTTTTTGATTTTTTTTTTCTAATTTTTATATAATTTTTAATTATTTTTTTAATGAATTTTCTATTTTTTGATTTTTTATTATTTGAATTTTGAAATTATTTTAAAATAATATTTTTCAGACTAGGTCAAATTCGATCTGTGATTCTCGGGCCATCTCGATTACCTAGAAATTAATACGAACATAATTGCGAAAATGAATCAAAAAAAAAATAACGAGATTATGGCGAATTTTTTTATTTACCCTATCTCCAAGTACGGTATCGTGTTCTCCTTCATGGCTTTTTCTAACGGTTCCACTGCTTTTTTTTTTTTTTTAAATAGACCCGCTAGAGAAAGCCATGAAGGAGAACACGATATTATACTGGAGATAGGGCAAATAAAAAAATTCGCCCTAATCTCGTTAATTTTTTTAATCGGGTCAAATATAGCTCGCGCTTCTCGTGCCATGCCATTTGATAATTGTTTTTTGTTATTTTCCCAAAAATTCATTTTAAAATCCTAAAGCGATAAATATTTTTAAATAATATCTAAATTCGTAAACATTATAACTATTATTAAAACATTCACAAAAATTTAACATAAATTACTAACAACCTATATGTAATATACATGATTCAGGTATAAATAATAACCACATAAATAAATTTACATTTACGAAATTGTAAAAAATAATTATAACGAAATTTACCTCAAATTATCGAGAAAGCGTGCGGACCGAATGAGGAGCTAAAACTCATCAAGAGAAAGTATCGAATTAATTTCAATATTACGAAAACATTAACATAAAAACGTAGTACTAACAACACATAAAATAATTCATACTTAATTATAAAGAAAAGCGTTTGAATGGCAAGAAAACTGTTTCATGGAGAGCGTTTTCGGTATTGAGAGGATACACATTAATAAGCGTTTTCGGTATTGTGAGACAATCACCGCGAATTTAATCAAGTAGTGGAGAGAGGCGCCGCACGCTCGGTGACTTGTCTATGCACAATATTCAAATCAAGCTTTCCTCAATGTATAATATCCGTCCAAAGGAAAAAGAGAGTGAGAAAACGTTCGGATCGAAAATGAGAAACAAATCGGGATGAGAGAAGCGAAAGAGAGAAAGGAGAAGAAGATCTTTGCGGCGTAGAGAGGGAAGACTTGCTCGCGCAAAAATCGATTGTAAGAGGGGTATGCCCTTGTTCAGCATACCCCCACCTCAAAAAGGAGGTGTGCCTCGCTCGCGCAGTTGGGCTCCCGCCCCGTCCTCCCTCGCTCGACAGGTTGCTAAGTGAGGAGCGGGCGGCGGGGGGGGGGGCCCCACCGTCGCTTCGTAGTTGGAGCGTCGAGCGGAGGAGGGGGCCCACCCCTCCGCTCGGCGGCAACTATTGCTCGGCACTTGAAGTGCCGAGCGAGACCCAAAATGGAAAATATTTTTTTATAAAAGTAAATTTGTAAATATTTTTTTAAAAAAATCAAATTGAAAAAAAACCCTCAATCGAACCGTAGGTAAGCTTCCGAAATTCAATTGAGTATTCTCGTAAAGGAATTAGCTCGATATTGCCTGGTTTGCTCGATTGATATACGTATGTGTTACGTGCGAAGTTCATTGCTAGTGATTATGTAGATGAAATGTTGTGAGATTCGGATATGTTGTTCTCGGTGTCGAGATGAGTAGAACGGCGCCAATCTTGTCAATTTTGGTTAGGATTTCACCATTGGATCGTCTTTCGAAGCTCTCGGCCGTCCATTCCATCGTAGGCTAGAGGTTGAAGACGATGTTGACGTGGCTCGATCAACGGGTCGATGGCGAATCGACGTGGCACGACATGTGGCGCACACCACGTCGGCCGGACCGTTGGGGGTCTAGAAACTAGTTAGACGATCGGTCGTTCAATAGTTGGATACGCGGGGATTATTGGCCGTCGATCGGTAATTGGATTTTTTATATTATGATAAATAGAAAAGAATTTTCAAAAATAAATAAAAAAAGAGAATAACGTCGTTTGTCTCTAGGTTTATCGCGATTAGGGTGGCCATGATGGGCGGCTCGCGTGTCTTTTTAGAGAGAGCCCGGTCATAGGTTTCAAACTGGGCCATTCGCTCTCGAGCCGCGTGGCTCTCACGGACCAAGCGGTATTCGAAATTCCTAGATATTTGAAATGTCCAAAAATTGAGGAATGGCACAATTGGTAATCCTATTTTTGGGATTTCTTATCCGTTCTATCCGCATTGGATTGTACCTTAGGGGTAAATCGTCTTTACCTTATATCGAGATTTGTGAAAATGCCGATATTAGGGTTAGGGTCGGTTAGGTGGCCAATCATTCTATTTGGGTTTTCGAATCTCTTCTTTTTTTTAAATGGCGATTTTACCCTCAAAGGGTAAATCGCATTTGATATTCCAATGAGTCGTGGAAATTGCTCGGAATTAGGGGTTGGGGTCGGGTAGGTGGCCAATCCTTCCGTCTAGGATTTTCACGTCTCATTCTCTTTTTGAAATGGCGTTTCACCTCTCAAAGGATAAATCGCCTTATGAAATTCCAGAAAATTTGAAAATTATCGTAAAATAGGTGATGAGTCGATTAGGTGGCCAATCTTATTTTTGGCATTTTTTTACTCGATTTCTTTTGAAATGACGATTTTTCCCTTTTTGGCAAATGGTCTGATTTCTTGAAATTACAATTTTGCCCTCATGGGCAATCATGTCTAAATCACTCCTGAGTTGTGATTGACTATTCTCTAAGCTAAGAGGGCTTTATTAGGAATTTGATGCGATTTATCAGCATGATATGATTCCTTAATTTGCGACTTTCTTTATTAAAAGGTTAAAAAGTAATGAGTCGATGACGTGCCTAAGACGTCGTCCTTTATGTCTTGAGGCGATTTGATAGGGTTGTGGCGTATCCAAGGATCGGGGAGTGATAGAGATAGTCTTGATAAATGCAGAACTCGCTTTTGTTGGAAGTGCTTGTGGTCAAGCAATCACATCTTTCAATAATCTTTCGTTTGATTACTTAGTGGAATCCACCGGGTAGGTTGTTAGTATGGGAGAGTGGACGTAGGCTTACCAAAAGCCGAACCATTATATTTTCTTGTGCATTGTCTTCCACTCTCTACTCTCCTCTATTTCTTGTTTAGTAGAGGTATTGCATGATTCGCTAATTACCTTTTGCTCTTATTAAACTCGATTGTTTTAATTCAGCATTATTTATCCGAGTTAAGTTACAAACACCTTTTCAACCCCTCTAGATGTTAGATCTAGTCAAAACAACAATTGATATCATAGCCAAAGGCTTGTTATTTTAAGTATGTACTTATAAACTAACAATCTTCAATAGCTAGCGTTTTGGAGCAAGTATTGTGGAAGGTCAAAGCAACACCCGATCTTCATATTTTGATTGAAAAGACTACAACATCTAAAAGAACAAGATGAAAACATTCATCAAGTCTACCGATCCACTTATGTGGGATGTTGTGCAAAATGAAGTGAACCCTATAACTTCTTCATCAAAAGGAAAAACTTTAAGGAACAAACCAATCGAAATATCCAAAAGAGAAGCCTTAGATTCAAAAGAACTTTACTCATTTTACTATGCTTTATCTCCGGCTCAATATAACCATGTTTGTTCTTGTGAAACAACAAAGAAAATTTGGGATATCCTTCTAGTCACTCATGAAGGAACCAATAGAGTCATGGAGACGAAAACAAATATTCTTCTTGAAAGATATGAATCTTCTTCGACAAATCTATTTCGACATGATCAATAGGTTCACGGATATTGTTGATGGCTTAACGAACTACGATAAGTAGATTTCACAAACTGAAAGAGTCAACAAAATTCTAAAGGGATTGACAAAGGAGCGGAATAACATCAAGACCACAATTTGAGAAACATCAAGAATATCACTTCTATCTACCGATGAGCTCGTGGGAACCTTAACATCCTAATCGTAAAGATTGAATGATAAGGATGATTCTAAAGGCAAAAAAGAAATTGCATTGAAATAAAAAAATGAATGATTTGAGCGAGGTAGATTCGAGAGGAAGACAAAGATGATGAGGACTTGGCTTTGATGGTAAGCAAATTCGGGAGAATGGCGAAGAGGAAGAAACTTCAAAGGAAGATGATAGTCCGAGAAATCCGAGAAATCCTCTACAAAGAAAGATGAAAGTAAGGAAATAATCTGTTTTGAATGCAGGAAACTTGGGTATATCAAACCTAATTGTCCACTTCTAAAGAAGAACAAAGGCAAGTTTGAAAAGAAAAAGAAAGCCTTGAAAGCCGAGACATGGAGCGACACCAATTGTGAAGATAGAGATGAAGAAGACCTTGATAATATAGCTACAAAAAATCCCTAATGAAGTATTTGATTACATTGATGAGTTGTGCTTAGATTATAAAAATGCTCTTGAGAAAATTTATACATCAAAAAAGGAGAATTCAAAACTAAGGCAATAGGATCTTTTCAAAAATGAAAAGATCGATTTTCTTCTAAAGGAGTATTTTGTTTTAAATCAAAACCATGATTTACTCAAGAAGGAAAATTTTGAAACAAGAGAAAATCATGATATTCTCAAAAATGAACTTTTAGAAATTCAAGAAAGTCGTGATAGCCTTTTTAAAGGAAAATGAATCTTGCAAAATATAAATTTCAGCTATTAGTAAAAAGTTTTCTCTTGGATCAAAAACTTTGAAACATATACTCTCTATTTAAATTCCTTACTATAATAAAAGTGGTTTGGGATTAGAAAAAGGAACGCTGCGAGAATGAATTTCCAAAATACAAAGAGAGATGAAAGCAAAAACATTCAAAAGTCTCTTACAAAAATCATTTTCGAAAATAATTTGTAAAACCTTTTAGCCACGAATTCTTCAAGTGTTCAAACTGCGGTGACGCAAACCATTTCAAGAATAATTGTCCCAAAGTTTGGAGACCAATTAGAGAGATTATCTAAAGAATTACAGAGTCAACTAACGTGAAAGGACCCAGGAAAATTTGGGAACTAGAGAAAGCGTGAATTTGCTTATTTATTGTATGTACTAAAGAAGAAGAACAAATGGTACGTGGATAGTGATTGCATAAGGCATATGATAGGGCATTCAAGTAAATTCTCCGAACTCATCGAAGTCAATGGTAGAAGTGTGTTTTTCGGAGGCAACAACAAATGCAAAATTATTGGCGAAGAGCACATCAAAATTGGAAAGCTTGCCATAAAGGACGTTTCACTCGTGGAAGGGCTCAACTACAATTTGATAAGTATTAGTCAACTTTGTGACATTGACTTTAAAATCTATTTTTAGGAAAACAAATGTACAAGTGAGAGTAGTGATAAGACTCAAATTTTCACCGAAGGAGACATAGATATAGATTTAGAAGAAGAAAAATGCTTTGTCTCTATTAAAGAAGACTCAGATTTATGGCACGTAAAGCTTGGACACATAAATTTCAAACAAGTGGTCAAGCTCTCAACTAAAAAGTTGGTAAGAAGCCTACCTAAGGTAAGATTTGAAAAGTCAAAATTATGTATAGCATGTGCACTCGGGAAATAGGTAAGAAGTTCCTTTAAACTAATCAATTCTGTTTCAACTAACCGAGCTTTGTAGGTTCTACATATGGATAGATTTGGACCTACTCGTACTCAAAGCCTTGGTGGTAAGAAATATTATTTGGTTATTGTGGATGATTATACTAGATTTACCTAGGTCTACTTTTTTGCTCACAAAAATAAAGCATTCACATATTTTTCAAATTTTGCAAAATTGGTTCAAAATGAAAAAGGCTATACTATCACTTGCATTAAAACAGGACCGTGGAGGAGAATTTGAAAATCAAAGTTTTCAAATTAATGCATTAAAAATTGGTTTACAAAACGATTTTTCCTTCTCTATAACTCAGAGAGGAAAAATCGTTCTATGCAAGAAATGGTGATAACTTTATTAATTGATAGCAATATTCCTTCATATTTTTGGGCGAGAGCGAGTTTCATTTGCTTGTTATCTTACAAACCGTGTGTTTCTAAGGTCAATTTTGGACAAAACTCCTTATGAACTATATAAAGGTAGAAAGCTAAATATTTCATATTTTAAAATCTTTGGATGCAAATGCTTTGTACTTAAGAATGCAAATGATCGAACTGGTAAGTTTGATGAGAAGTTGATGAAACAACATTCCTGGGATACTCAACCACATGCAAGGCATATAGGATTTTAACAAAAACTTACGCACTTGTGGAAGATTCGATGAATGTAAAGTTTGATGAGAAGGGTGTTCTATATATTGTTCAAGAAGAAGAGGCACCAAGATATTCTCTTATAAACAAAGATACTCAAAGCCTAGAAGAATACATAAGTCATTGCCTCTACTCATTCGACTCTACTAAAGAATCGTCTAGTTCTATTATCACTAATGATGATCAAAAAGGAAGTTTCAATTGCAATTAGAAGCATAAATCCAGCCACCCTATGGAGCTTGTTCTAGAAAATGTTAAAGAGGAAATCAAAATACGCTCATTTTTCAAGGAAATGATGGGCACATTAGCTCTCATTCCGAGATAGAACCAAAGGACATTTCATAGGCACCCTCTATCGAAAGTTGGATAGAAGCAATGCAAGAAGAGCTGTATCAATTCAAAGTAAATCAAGTTTGGGAACTAGTACCAAGGCCAAAAGATCGTCCAATTATAGGCGCAAAATGGATTTTTAGAAACAAACTTGATAACAACGGTAGAGTCACAAGGAACAAGGCAAGATTAGTTGCAAAAGGCTCTTCACGGGAAGAAGGGATTGACTATGGCCGAGACTTATGGACTGGTTGCAAAAGGCTACTCACATGAAAATGCCCATTTCATCAAGGATATCTTGATCATGGCATTAATAGCTTCAATTGGGAGCTCGTGCTTTATGTAACCTTTTGTCATGGCATTTCAAAACACAATGCTCTTTTTATTCCTAGTTATGTCAAGAACAGTCTAGGCGTCTCTCGGTAAATCCCATTGTCCATACATGTGAACCAACCCACTCGCACGAAAGCATCCGACTCCACTCCAACCTTAATGGCTTTAGCAGGAATCGCCGACCGCATTGTTTCTTAACCCTACCACATTTGCGAAAATATCGGCGCGAGAGGGAGTTACATATTTTGAGGTAAATTTCACCTGTCCACATTACTAGGGAAAAATTATTCCTTATATGAAAAATGGAGCAATAAATCATGCGTAATCGACACTTGTCTAGAGAAATATCTCTATGGGCCCATCACGAAGATTTAAAAAGGAAGTAGAGTGGCTAGAGAAAGTATATTTGGTGAAAGTTATGGTGTTGGATTAACTCATTTTTGTGTATATTTGCAAAGCAACTTCAAAATGAAAAAGAAAATAAAGAAAAGAAAAGAAAATAAAAATGGAAAATAGAGGCAGCCATGGCAGCATTAGCAGAGGAAACATGGAAGAGTGAGCGAGCGAGCAAGCTTTTGCTGGCGGCGACTATGGGCTGCCGTTCTTGCAACCAGAGGGTAATCGATTTAAGTGACCTTCGATTGACTTTCCTTGTTAGAGCAAATCGGGTCGTTCGAAGCTCATCACCCTAAGATCTAGTGCCTCACGACCAGCCACGACCTCTCTTAGATCTTGCCTTTAGCGTCGATCCAACCTCGGGCGAGGCGGCGGTGACCAAGTGACCTTCGATTGACTATCATTGTCGGAGCAAATCTGGTCGTTCGAAGCTCATCGCCCTCGGATCTAGTACCTCGCGACCAACCACGACCTCTCCTCGATCTAGCCTTCAAGCGTCGGCCTAAGCGTAGGCAAGGCAATGCCAAGGTTGTGCAACCTTAGGCGAGCCAACACCGAGGTTGCCCGACCTCAAGCATGCCTCTCTCGGACTTCGGTGTCGGGCAATCCAGGCATTAGAGCTAGATTGTGATGTCGTACGGGTTAGAGCGAGAAGATAACCCCGACGGCGGGACCACGGGCGATTCAACATCGGTGTCACGCGACCCCTTGCGGCGTCTGTCACAACGAATATTCATCTCCTCCACCATTTCCTTAATTCTGCTACAAGGAGAAGATGAATAGTGCATGGGCAAAATGGAATATGGAATAAAAAGCGGAGGCAATTTGGGAAGAAGAAAAAATAATTTACCTTGAAATCATTGTCACGCCCGAACCCAAGGCAGGCATGCGAACATCCCACTGGGACCGTTTGACTTTCTTAAGTCTCCCAAGATCCCTCGGTCGTCAAGTTATAAGTTCATACAAATGAATTGAACTTGAGGAAGCGAGCAAACAACTCTTTTTCATTAATCACCAATTCGACTTAGGACGAAGGATGGTACCTCTCTTAGTATTCACCAAATTGGGTGCATATAAAAACAGACAATACAAAATTATCAATTTCTTAAGGCTACAAAGGGGTACATCCGAATAGAGCTTAATATCTAAGTCCTCCCAAAGATGCCTTCCGATGTCACTCCATGGTAATCACATTATCCATCACTTGGGACCCGAAAATGTTAATCCCACGACGGGTGAGATTTACATCTCGGTAAGCTAACCCTAAACCTAGACCAGCATTAGTGCCTCCAGAGACATTATTATTTATTTTATTTTTTATAATAAACCACAAAACAAAGCACGTAGCATGAAACAAAGAACGCATGTCAACATGCATGGCATAACAATCACAATTTCAAGGCATAGCTCATCGGATAACCAAGCTTTATGTACTAGCATGAAAATAATTTCATATATCATAGTTTAATTCTCATTTTACCATAATTTCGAACTCGGTGAATTGGCCCGCGTAAATACGTCTCGTGCTCACCATTCAATCTCAATTCCACGCCAGGCCCGCATAAAATTACGTCTCAGGCTATAACAATTTTTGGGACTCGCGTTTCAACGCAGCTAGTCTCCAAATGCCATCTCAATGGCCCGTGTCGACACGCATCGACTTACCCCCGCATGATCAAGACTCGGGGTATAACTTCTCCCCTCATGGCACAAGTCCCAGGGTAAACTCGTCCCCGCATGGCCAAGTCCCAGGGTAAACTCTCCCCGTGGTTTTTCCCATTTTGGGTTTTTCACTATATCGTGTCTCGTGCGTTCTTATTTTACTTTCATCCTTTGCAATTTCGCGCTTGAATTTGTGCATCTCTTGGCGTTTTCGGCAACCAATTGGTATCGAGCGAAGGAATTTTTATCTTTTGTTCAAGATGGCATCTATCAAGTTCAAAGTGGCATCCTTTGATGGCCAAAACAATTTCGGGTTATGAAAAATCAAGATGAATGCTTTGTTGTGTTGGGAAGGTTCGCTTAGAGCCTTGGATGGGAATTATCCCGACAATGTGACTACGGCAGAGATCGAGGATATGGAAGAGAAGGCACATAGCACCATCCAATTGTCGTTTTTTCGACAATATGCTTTGTGAAGGTGCTGATGAAGAAACGACCTCGGGATTATGGCAAAAGTTAGAGAGTCTCTATATGAAGAAATCTCTCACAATGAGATTATTCTTGAAGCACCGGTTTTACACTCTAAAGATGTAAGAAGGTACTCCTATCCAAGAACATCTAGATGAATTTAATAAAATTGTTATAGATATGAAAAATCTAGATTTAAAGTTGGATGATGAGGATCAAGCTCTAATTGTCTTGCCTACCTTGTATGAGAATTTTGTAAATTCTATGTTGTATGGAAGAGAATCTATAACTCTTGAAGATGTGAAGGCCACGCTAAATTCCCGCGAGATGCGTACAAAATTGAATGCGAGTAGTAATACGGATAAAACATATGGCTTAGTTGTTAGGGAAAGATCGAATCATAGGGATAGACGTAATAATAATAAAGGGCGTTTGAAGTCTAGGTTAGGATAGGACAAGAAAAAATTTGAGTGTTACTATCGTCACAAGTTCGGATACTAGAAAAACGAGTGTCCTTTGCTCAAAGCTAAGAAGAAAAAGTCAATGAAGAGTTCGATTCGGCTAGTCTCGGTGAAGGATAATGAGTCCGCTAATGCAGATAATGTTCTTATTATTTTGTCTTGGATTGTCGTATAGACGATGAATGGATTTTGGATTCGTTATGTTCATGCTCTATGTGTCCAAATAGAGATTGGTTCCACGTATATGAGAAAGTAACTGGTGGTTCGGTTTTGATGGATAACAATGCAGTTTGCAGGATTGTGGGTATTGGTACGGTGCGGATCAAATGTCATAACAAGATAGTAAGAACTTCGACGGATGTTAGGCACATCCCAAATTTGAAGAAGAACCTTATTTATTTGAGTAGTTTGGATTCCATTGAATGCATGTATATCGATGGAGGCGGAGTTTTGAAAATTTCAAAGGGCTCCTTGATTGTGATAAGAGGTAACAAGAAGAATGGTCTTTACGTTGCAAGGAAGTACCATTGTGGGTTCTTTAAATATATCACCCTCTTCGATTTTAATAAATCAAGGTTGTGGTATATACGATTAGGCCATATGAGCGAAAGAGGAATGACTATTTTGAGTAAGCGTGGTTTACTCTATGGGGAGCATGCAGTTTCACTTGACTTTTGTGAGTATTGTGTTTATGGGAAACAGCAGAGTTAGTTTCAGATCTTGGGGTGCACTCGATGAAGGGTACAATTGACTACATTCACTCCAATTTGTGGGGATCTCGCACAGGTTATATCTAAAAGTGGTGCGGTTTATCTTCGACATTTATTGATGACTTTTTTTAGAAAAGTATGGGTTTATTTCTTGAAGCGTAAAAGTGACGTTTTTGATACGTTCAAGAAGTTGAAGACGCCGATTGAAAATCAAACTGGCAAGAAGATAAAGCGTCTCGGAATAGACAATGGTCTTGAGTTTTGTGGATGTGATTTTAACAAGTACTATGAAGATTCGGGGATTATTTGACATTGAACAATCAGGTATGCACTTCAACAAAATGGGGGCGGCAAAGCGCATGAACCGAACACTTTTAGAGAGAGCTGGATGTATGTTTTCTAATGCTTGAACTTGATAAAGATTTCTAAGTGAAGCCATAAACACGGCATGTTATTTGGTAAATCATTCTCCTTCAACCGCAATTGAATGTAAAACTCCAAATGAGATATGGTCTACAAAACCTTATGATTATTTTGTTTTGAAAGAATTTAGATGTTCTGCTTATTATCATGTAAAAGATGGTAATTTTGAACCTAGAGCCAAGAAAGGTATTTTCGTTGGTTATGCGAGATGGTGTTAAGGGATCTAGATTGTGGTGTTCGACACTCAATCACTAAAGTTTATAATCAGTAGGGATGTTGCTTTTAATAAAAATTCTATGCTCGATCAAAAAAAAGTTGTTGAGTCTACGGATATTCAAGAAGAGAATATAGCGAAAGAGGTGGAGCTTAGTGTGTAGCATCCACGGAGAACTTTTAAAGATGTTCCTATTCAATGAAAGTGACGATGAGCAACAAGACACGGATTCAATTAAAGAAGAAATAGAAGGAGTTGAACAACTTTAAACTTTGGCTACATGGAGAACTAAAAGGCAAATTAAGCTCTCCCCGGAGGTATGGTTTCGCTCATTTAGTAGCATATTCTCTTACGATTCTTTGAAGAGCTTGGTATTGAAGAACCTTCTATATTCCGTAAAGCTACCTGGTTATTCTAAATCCGAGAAGTGGCTTGTTGCTATTAATGAAGAAATGGAGTCTCTTCATAAGAATCAAACTTGGGATCTTGCGAAATTGCCTAAGGGAAAAAGAGCTGTTGGATGCAAGTAGATCTTTAAAAGAAATGAGGAAATTTCGGGGGTTGAAGATAAAATATTCAAGGCACGTTTGGTGGCGAAAGGCTTTAGTCGAAGGAATGGATCGACTTCAATGAAGTGTATCCAGGGTATCTCAAATGTTGATTTGGTCTTTGATAGAGATTGTGATACGGGACATTCGGTTGTTGGCTTCGTTGATTCGACTATGCGGTGATCTCGATAAAAGGAGATCTTTGACAAGTTATGTTTTTACGCTTGACGGTTACGTGGTTATTTGGAAAGCAACTTTGCGGGACATGGTTACTTTATCTATCACCGAAGCGTAGTACATGGTAGCAACAAAAGCAAAGCAAAAGAAGCTTTTTGGTCGAAGCATTTGGTTACGTAACTTGGAGTAAAGTAGGAGGGAGCCTCCATTATCTTTTGCGATAATCAAAGTGCGATCTAGTTAACCAAGAACGTGATGTATCACAAGAGAACGAGACATATCGACATTCGTTGTCACTTTGTACGCGACGAGGTTGCTAAGGGTACAGAGCGGACAATCTAGCATATATGTTAACTAAACCAATTCCTTTGACCCAGTTCAAGCATTATTTAGACTTGGTTGGTGTTCTCACCATTTAAGTTGCTTAGGCGGTGTTGATGGCGGTTCATCCCTTATTTCCTACATCGAGTACGCTCACGTAGGCTTAGGGGTGTGCGTTCTTGATTCCGCCGTTTGGCGGGTGGCCTTGTGTGGTCACTCTTGATGGTGAGGGAGAGAGGTCTTGTGGCGTTTGGCAAAATGCTCTTTTGGAGATTTGAAGTCAAGATGGAGATTTGTTATATTTTGACTTTCAAATTAGTGATAAGGTTATTTTTTACTATTCACTTTGTTTTATGTTCTTTTAGAGGGGGCTATAAAAAGGATATGTTGCATATTATATTGCAACGCTTGCTTTCGCTTCGCCTTGAGCCTTTTACTTCTACTCCGAAATCGTTTGTTTTTCACTTCTTCTTGTCGATCTTTAGATCTTTGATTGTATGCTTGTACTTGTTATTGAAGATAGTGAAATCCCTCCCTCCCCCGTGATTTTTCCAGTTTTGGGTTTTTCACGTGTATCGTGTCTCGTGCGTTCTTATTTTACTTTCATCCTTAGCTATTTCGAGCTGGAATTTGTGCATCTCTTGGCGTTTTCGCAAGACCTACAACATCCAAGTCATTTGTAGATAACAACCCACCTGCAAATATTATGTCTTAGACACAAACTTTTGCTTTTTTGGTAGTTTATGAAAAATTCATCCGAGGTGTATGCACCTCTCACCGCCTTCTTTCCATTTGATAGATCAACCTCCGATGGGGAGGGTTACTAATGTGCAAAAGTTGGCACTGAACTCATGCCAAGAAGACCAACCAAAAGTAAGCATCTTGTGATTTCTAAATAATAGATCGCTTTAGACCAAAATAATAATAATAATAATAGACGCTTGGAACGCAAGGTGCAGAAAATTTTCCAAATTTTAAGAGGGAGCGAAACTATTTAGTTATGATCTCTTCCATCGATGCTCGACTCAAATATCAAAACACCGCTTGTCATTCGACGGAAAAGCAGGTGTATGTGCATTTTCAAAGTCTCATCTCTATGCAACCAATGGACAAACTATATCCCCGGATGCATAATAAGACGGTTAGGTGACACCTAAAAGCTCAAAAAGGGAGTAGGCTAATCCTACAAAATGTTAAATCCGGCTCTTGAATTGGAGAAAATTAGACTCCAATTACCGTTGAACTTGTTGTGCCAAGCATTGCAAGAAGCTATTCTAGGTGACTCCATCGTGCGGGCAATGGATACCGCAACTACCTCCTCATTTAACAAAGTAAACGAGTCACAAGAATCTCCAAATATATGTGGTCATATGTCTTGAAAACTCGGGAGGATATAACAAACTTAACCTCGGTGCAACCTCGTAGAGAGTCGCTAGGTGTAGTTCGGCTACGTGCTATTTCTCGGCACCACTAATTGCATCGTGATGCCGTGCAATGGCTAAAGCGTCGGCTCGGGGAATCGTGTTTGCCCCTGTTTCTCTCTTCTGTCAAATGTTATAATTGCCTGGCAGCCTTTTCATATACCGCAGCGGGCCGATGTATATAACTAATTGGCATATTATCATGAGCTTAAGCAATCTTTTATTGACAACCTGGAATCAACAGACGTGTCACATGGATGTCGATGTAGTAACCACTTAGCATCCTCACGTAGCCTCGACGGCGGGCTCCGCTCATAAAGTATCCAATCCGGTAAGCATTTATCTCATCTCGCACATATGTCAAGCATCTCCGAAAGGTCAAGATCAAAGAAATCAAAAACAATGAGCTTGCAGAAAGAAGTCCCCAGTTTGAGTGGCCATTGCTTGTTGGAAGCATGCTTGGCCTCGGCCTAAACCGAGGGGTCGAGTGCAAGGCATTGACACGGCCGTCCTAAAAATCACTCCAAATACCATTGAGAATAAAATGAAAGTTAGTGGCTTGTCTATTTCTATCTCGAGCAAGAAATTACCATGTCAAGATAAGAATGCTTGGAATTTGGTGGGGACTGGATAACAAAGGGCTTGCAAATGTAGTATCCAAGAGCCGATTATGCACGGAATGTTGGGTTTCATAGTAATCTAAAACGCAGCGGAACGAAACCCTAACGCAAAATCCATGTGTATATTGAAATCGAATTGGGAATTCAATGCGTACCTTTTTGGAATCGTGAGCAGATTGGTGTTCGGTCGTGTTTGATCGGCGCCCCAAGCGTTGCGCCTCTACCGGTATCCACACACACGAACAGAATTTTCGACGATCCGAGTGCTAGCTCGTCGATCTCGGAGAAACTCTTGCAACCTGTGAGCAGAGAACCGTTCTCTGTATTTTCCTATCAAGACGCTCGAAAATCCGACGACTCACTTAATCTTAGGGCATCTCTAGGGTTATTATTCATAACCCTAGAGTTCAGGGTCTGGGCCCCACGATCTCGGTCCGGGCCCACGACGTCTATTAAACCGTCCACTTGATCGTGCGTTTATTCGTTATCCGATAACGCACACAATCGCATAGATATTAGGAAAATACAATTTACTTCTCAAGTAAATTTAGGCGCAGAGAAAATTTACTAATTCGGTTCGCTATTGTGTGCGACCCTGTAGGTTCACTAGACATTAGCAGTGTGCTCAAAACTCTTTTGGCCCACAAATCATAAGCGGTCTCTAGCAAGACATTATGACTACCTAAGTATAGTGAATGTCGATTTTCCGACACAACCTAAGTCACAACTAATATTAGAGTATCAACCATAATTGATTCTTAGGGCGCACCGCTAACAATCTCCCACTTGCACTAGAATCAATTATACAAATTAAAATCCCTTTGTCACTTGATATCCGAGTTAAGCATAAGGCGGGACAGGTGTCATCCTTATATAGCCCAAACTCTTTTTCCCGTTACCGCAGCCTAGATCGTTAAACCAAGTGGTTGACTCTTCAACTCACTTGAGCATGGCCATGCATTTCACAGTCTTAACTCTACGGGAGGCCAGGATATATACTCTCGTTATATGAGAGGGACAAATCCCATCTTGTCTACTCACATCCCTCAAGACGATTCATGACATGCCCAACCATTACCTTTATAGTCACCTGTTACTTGCCGACGTTTGACAATGTCAAAGCATGCCAATTCACGTCTTGGAATCCATGGCGGACTCGTGTCAAAGGACTATACTCTATAGCTGCGATGAAAAATACCGATGACATCATATAACAATCCTACAAGTATTTTCATAGCGGGTCATCCAATACGATGTTCTCCAACATGTATTCCATGTGATCAACTTAATATCTCTATATTCATGACCCGTGAAACTTGATCATCGGTTGACTCACATGCTAGTCTAAAACACCATAGGCGTCCCAATGCACAATGATAATTGACTAGGGACATTTAGAATATTAATATCCATTCTATTAATAGAGTTCCACGATCAAATCACGTATTTGAGTATCTATTAAGGATATTCAATATTCATGGAACAAAGATTTCGCATTCAATCATATACCGAAAATAAATCGAAATCAAATATAACATATAATTTATTAATGAACAATAACAATGTATATAACATATACTCCCACTCACATTAAGACCAATCAGTAATGTGTCTAAGACCTAAAGCGTTACAATGACGCTCATGCTTAGGTCGTGGAAGAGCCTTCGTCAAAGGATCAGCTACATTCAAATCCGTTGCAACTTTGCACATCTTGACATCACCTCTTTCAACAAATTCTCGAATGAGGTGATACTTCCCGAGTATGTGCTTGGTCCTCCGGTGAGACCTAGGCTCTTTAGCCAAAGCTATGGCCCCATTGTTGTCACAATATAGGTCCACTGGATCGAACTAGCGGGACCGATTCCCAGTTCTTCTATGAACTTTCGAATCCAAACAGCTTCCTTTGATGCTTCAAGCAAAGAATATACTCACTCTGTTGTAGAATCCGCAATAGTGTCCCGCTTGGAACTTTTCCAGCACACCGCTCCACCATTCACGCAAAAGACAAATCCCGATTGCGATCGAAGATCGTCTTTGTCGGTTTGGAAACTAGCATCAGTGTAACCACTTACAAAGTGATATGTTCCTCACCTCCATAGACTAAGAATAAATCCTTAGTTCTTCTTAAGTACTTAAGGATATTCTTGATGATTATCCAAGTGAGGTTCACCTGGATCTCGATCGGTATCTCGCTTGTCATGCTCAATGCATAAGCAACATCCGGACGAGTGCACAAAGATAGCATACATGATGGATCCTACAGTGAAGCATAAGGAATCCTACTCATGCGGTCTCGCTCATCTTGTGTCGAAGGACACCGAGTCTTGCTAAGACTTATGCCATGTGACATTGGGAGAAAACCTTTCTTGGAATCTTGCATATTAAACCTATTGATGACTTTGTCAACATATGTACTTTGACTCAGTCCAATAAGTTTCTTTGATCTATCTCTATAGATCCCGATTCCCAAGATATAGTTTGCCTCTCCCATGTCCTTCATGGAGAAACATTTTCCTAGCCATGTCTTAACTAATCGAAGCATAGGAATGTCGTTTCCAATGAGTAGTATGTCATCCACATACAACACTAGAAACACAATTGCGCTCCCACTAGACTTCTTGTAAACACAAGCTTCTTCTTTGTTTCGATGAAGCCAAACTCTTTGGCAGTTTCATCAAAACGAATATTCCAACTCCGAGATGCCTGCTTCAATCCATAAATAGAACGTTGAAGCTTGCATATCTTCCCAACATTATCGGTAATGTAAAGCCTTCGGGTTGTGTCATATACACATCCTCCTCTAAGTTTCCATTAAGAAAAGCTGTCTTTACATCCATTTGCCATATCTCATAGTTATAATATGCGGCAAATGCTAGGATAATCCGAATGGACTTAAGCATAGCTACTTGGTGAAAAAGTTTCATCATAGTCAATACCATGAGTTTGTTTGAAACCTTTAGCTACCAACCGTGCTTTATGGATGTGAGCGTTTCCATCCATATCGGTTTTCTTCTTGAAAACCCACTTGCACCCTATAGGTTTGACACCTTCGGGTGGATCAATCAAAGTCCAAACTTTGTTTTGATACATCGAGTCCATTTCGGATTTCATGGCCTGAAGCCATTTATCGGAGTCCGGGCCCATCATAGCTTCAGTATAGGTCGTAGGCTCATCATTTTCTATCAATAATAGATGACGATGTTACGTCGGTGAAAACCATATCTCATAGGCTCTCGATGTGTTCTTTCGGACCTACGAACTATAGGTTTCCCTTTGGAGTAGACTCTACAACTCTTTGTAGATCTAATTGAGGTTCCTCATGAACGGGAACATCCTCCCGTGGCATAATAACTTCTTCAAGATTTACCTTACTCCCCATTGGTTCCCTTAGCAAGAAACTCTTTCTCTAAAAAGACACCATTTCGAGCAACAAACACTTTGTTCTCCGATGAGTTGTAAAAGTAGTATCCTTTCGTTTCCTTAGGATATCCCACAAAGAAGCATTTATCGATTTGGGCCCAAGCTTATCGAAAGTAAACGTTTTACATAAGCTTCGCAGCCCCAAATCTTTAGAAAAGACATACTAGGAACTTTTCCTGTCCATATTTCATACGGTGTCTTCTCTCTGACTTTTGATGGACTTCTATTTAGTGTGAACGCTGCAGTCTCAAGTGCATAACCCCAAAAAGATAATGGAAGATCTGAATGACTCATCATTGATCGAACCATGTCTAACAAAGTTCGATTTCTCCTCTCGGAGACACCATTCCACTGCGGTGTTCCAGGGGGAGTGAGTGTGAAACAATTCCACACTCCTTGAGATGGTCATTGAACTCTTGGCTTAGATATTCTCCTCCTCGATCGGATCGAAGAGCTTTGATATTCTTGCCAAGTTGATTTTGTACTTCATTCTGAAATTCCTTGAACTTTTCAAAGGACTCGGATTTATGTTTCATCGGATAAACATATCCATATCTACTGAAGTCATCGGTAAATGTAATGAAATGCGATAACCTCCTCGTTTGAAGAACTTAATGGTCCACACACATCGGTATGTATAATAGCCAATACTTCTTTTGCTCTCTCACTTTGATTAGTGAAAGGAGCTTTTGTCATTTTGCCAACTAAACAAGATTCACATGTATCAAATGATTGAAAATCAAAAGAATTTAATAGTCCATCATTATGGAGTTTGTGAATTCGTTTTTGGTTTATGTGGCCCAATCGACAATGCCATAAGTAGGTCGGATTTAAATCGTTAGATTTAATCCTTTTTGTATCTATATTATAGATTGGCACATCAAGATTCAGAACATATATCCCATCCACAATATGGGCGCTACCATAAAACAATCCATTAAGATAAAATGAACAACTATTGTTCTTTATATCAAAACAGAAACCTTCCTTGTCCAAACAAGAAACAGAAATAATATTCCTACGTATAGCAGGTACATAGTAGCAATTGTTCGGTTCTAAAATCATGCCGGAAGGTAAAGCTACATCATATGTCCCTACGGCTAATGCAAGCAACTCTTGCTCCATTTCCAACTCGTAGTTCCACTTCACCTTTTGCGAGCGTTCTACTTTGCCTTAGTCTCGCACATTCAAACAAATGTGAGTACCACAACCGGTATCTAATACCCATGAAGTAGAGCTAGTAGTAACATTTACTTCTATAACATAAATACCTGAAGTGGAAGTCTCACTTCCCTTCTTCTTTCAGATCCTCCAAATATTTCTTGCAATTCCTCTTCCAGTGCCCTTTGATTCCGCAATGGAAGCAGACAAAGATCAGCGATCGGACCTGGTTTGGTCTTGGGATCGGGCTTGGGCTTAATGCCCTTGCCCTTACCCTTGGCCATCCCCGGCTTCTTAAAGCCTTTCCCCCTTTGAACCATGAGAACACTAGGGGTAGGGTCCTTCTTGATATTTCGCTCAGCGAGTTTGAGCATCCCATGCAGCTCGGTCAAAGTCTTATTCGGATTATGCATGTTATAGTTCATAACAAACGTGTCATAATCATGAGGCAAAGACGGAGAATAATGTCGAGCTTGACTCTTGGCTAATGGGAGATCCCAGTCGCTCCAGGTTTTCAATAAAACCTATCATCTTTATGACATGTGGGCTAACCGAGCTCCCACTTGCTAGCTTGCACTCAATCAAGGACTTTACCGTCTGGTACCTTTCGGTGCGTACTGTTCCCGAAACAGATTTTTCAGGTTCTCGATCATATCATAGGCCTCCACGTTCTCAAACCGTTCAAGGTCCGAGTTCATGGTAGCTAGCATCGAGACATGATGCATCCAATGCATCATCTTTATGCTTTTGGTAAGCATTCCTCTCAGCATGGGGAGCATTGGAAGGAGGTGCCTTCTTGGGGAGTGATTTCTCCAGGACATAATCCTTTTTCTCTTGCTTGAGAACAATTCTCAAGCTTACGTACTCATCCAAGAAGTTTGAACCATTCAACTTGTCCTTCTCAAGGACCGATCGCGATGAAAAGCTTGATGCGAGCTAGATGTCATTATCTATACAACAAATATGCAAAGTGAATTGTTCATTAATATAATTTATAATAAACTCCCACTATACTCATACAAAAAAAAAAAAATATATCCCTATAAGTATAGTGGATCAAGACCCATATTTCACCAAGACTCGAGTAAACTTTGGCTTACCGCTCAAGACTCGATTATTTAGGTAGACAACTCTTTGTCAATTGTATCAAATACAACTCCCGATTGTTGGGGTTGATATCTCATATCTTATTCCCAAACTATATGCCTCAAGGCCCAAAACCATTTTGATAGCCTTGTTAAGTAAACCAATCTTGACATATGAATAACCATTATTCATCCTACCTTACTCAAATAGTTAAAGACATCCCGCTTTGTGCAGACCCATCCTTTGACGATTCAAGCATTGATAGGTGTATGATTGGAAAGGCATCATATCATTACTTAATATTATCGGGGACCTTTTTGAATGTATTTATACAATGATGAATGTATGCATATTACAAACATAAACAAAACATCATTCATCATAACAACTCGCATAACGATTCTACTAGGTGTGAACAATCCATGCGGGGGGTCAAGGGGCTGCGCCCCTTGCGGGGTTCGAGGGCGGCGCGCCGCGGGGTCAAGGGGCGGCGCCTTCCGGTGGTCTCAATTCTCACTGTTTTCACAAGAAACCGCCCGCCCCCTTATACCGATTCTACTAGAGAGAACGATTTCAACTAAACCATCCCTATACAAAATTTATAATTATGTATTCTTAATAGAACACCTTCGGATTAATCACATTGATCCACGTTACTGCAGGAATTCGAATTCGCTTCATACGTACATTGATCATATCAATCCATATTCCCAATCCATCTAATGTTAATTTCACGGAATCAATTCGGACAAATATCACATGTATATTCGAATTGATTATATCGATATGCTGAAGCAATTCATCTAACCCTAATTCCGAATCAATCCGGACATACATCACATGTATCGACAATTAGGGTTCGCTATTCAATTTCAATATAACACAAGCGGCTCCGATACCACTGTTGGGTTTCATAGTAATCTAAAACGCAGCGGAACGAAACCCTAACGCAAAATCCATGTGTATATTGAAATCGAATTGGGAATTCGATGCGTACCTTTTTGGAATCGTGAGCGGATTGATTGTCGGTCGTGTTTGATCAGCGCCCCAAGCGTTGCGCCTCTACCGGTATCCACACACACGAACAGAATTTTCGACGATCCAAGTGCTAGCTCGTCGATCTCGGAGAAACTCTTGCAACTTGTGGGCGAGAGAACCGTTCTCTGTATTTTCCTATCAAGACGCTCGAAAATCGACGACTCACTTAATCTTAGGGCATCTCTAGGGTCTGGGCCCCACGATCTCGGTGCGGGCCCACGACGTCTGTTAAACCGTCCACTTGATCGTGCGTTTATTCGTTATCCGATAACGCACACAATCGCATAGATATTAGGAAAATACAATTTACTTCTCAAGTAAATTTAGGCGCAGAGAAAATTTACTAATTCGGTTCGCTATTGTGTGCGACCCTGTAGGTTCACTAGACATTAGCGGTGTGCTCAAAACTCTTTTGGCCCACAAATCATAAGCGGTCTCTAGCAAGACATTATGACTACCTAAGTATAGTGAATGTCGATTTTCCGACACAACCTAAGTCACAACTAATATTAGAGTATCAACCATAATTGATTCTTAGGGCAGACCGCTAACACGGAAAGCATAAGCGGTCTCTCTTGTTCAACATCACTCTTGTATGTGTCCTAAACAGATAATGCACATATGTAGTCATGAGGTGATGGCAAGGTATTGGCCTCTTTCACGTCCTTCAAGGATGTAAAGTTGTTCATCTGATGCATTGTTAACAAAAACTAGTCAATGTTGACAATGACATTGAACTTAGAGGAGTACATAAAAACAGTCTATCATTGAGTACATAAAAGAAGCCCATCATGATGCATTTGTGATGCCAGAAAGATAATTGCAAAAACTTGATTGATGTAGTGAATAAATTTATCCATATATGCGCAGTTGCCTGTTGTCCACATCACATGGTTTGTACGAGGGATGTTGGTCTAAGAAAGATAAGGTGGACAGTTCGATGAGCTTAAATTCAGATGGAGATTATCTTGGCTACAATGATTTGGTTCAATAGCTAGCGAAACAAGGAGATGAATCATTCTCGATGAAAGCATCAGTTTCACTCCCAGGCACCAGGAGAGAGCCAACCTACAAATGAGCTCAACAAACTGTTTTGATGCATCATTCATAAAACCAGTAGTCCCCTTTCAAGTGAATAATCCAAAGTCTAGCATTCACGTCATCTATGGGACTCCAATAATCCAAAATAAACTGCTTCTGTGGGAAATACGATCCATCTGTGTACAGACTACGAGAAGATGATCGCATTGATAAGAAGCTGATAAGTGAAAGCGTATGGAAATAAAATCCTGCAAGGTTCCTATTCCTATCTTACTTGCGCCAGTCTTTCTTGTGATGTTGCAGCAGATACAAGCTCATTCCCTCGCCGGGACATTGTAATCGAACAGATTGTAATCATCCTACGAACTGATACAACGTAATAAGAATGTAGAGGGCAAAAAATATATATATATATCGATATAAGGGATAACCTGAACAATAGGTGAATCATAACTATCGTTAACTTCATTATAGATATTATTGGGAGGTCATAGTTCCAGAAATGCACCGGCAGATACCTACAGAGGACTGAAAACTCTTAATGCATAGACCTGCGAAACCAAATGAGCTTGGAAGAATACTCTAAAAAAAAGGTCGATTTGTGGCAGTGTGTATCAAGTTCCTCCGTCAAGGAGGGAGGAGAAAATTCTCCAGCACTGACCTGTGCAACTATTAATGCTCGCCAGACAACCTCCAAACAAAAAAGGTCGATTTGTGGCAGTGTGTATCAAGTTCCTCCGTCAAGGAGGGAGGAGACTGACCTGTGCAGATGAACCAACAATTAGATGCTCGCCAGACAACCTATAGAGTTTTTTCTGCTTTCCGTTTGGCTCTATCTTGGTAGTCTATTCATTCAACATAAACAAAATCAAATCCAACCTGCAAGCAGATTAAACGTTGTGTTAAGCGAGTCATGAGCTCAATGCTGTTGACCTGGATCAGATCCGATCCATCACTTGAGCAGCATCCCTCAGCTATTATATTAAATTAGATATAGAGAAGGCAAGACCTCAGCTCCTAACAAGGAAGCCTGCATGGACGAATGACCAGAAGGATCAATTTGCCAACCAACTTGGGGTTACACCAAGTTCTTCCTTGATAAACCAGTGACCAAGAGTCATCTGATCGATCATGTTGCTGTAATGAGGAGTTGCCTCATCATACATGCACATTCCTCCATTTCTGTGCCCGAAAGTTAGCAACCAGGAATTAAAAACCTCGAGGATGGGTTCAAAGATGCAGCTCGACAAAGCCCGTTCATTAATTGGCAAGTGAAGCTAAAAGGCACAATTCAAAGGAAAGTAGTTATGCCTTCCTCTGCCTCATACACACAGCGAGTTAATTATTCTAAAAGAGTGGTAGTCGGTGATTTACATGAAGTGTACGAGCTGCTTGACTGTACTTTGGACTTGCTTGCTCTGGTCTCTCCTCCAGCGTTGGAAAAAAGCCTGCAATAACACAGGGGATAGGCCTTACCTGAACAACAATATACAATTAAATCTTGTTCTTTGTTGTGAAGCTGAAAGAAGGTAAAAGAAGAATGGGAGAAGGCGCCAGTGAAAGCCTGTTCCACGTAGATAAACTTGCGGTTCTTATCGGCAAGCAATGCTGGCACGGCGGAATTTAGTGCAATTCTGAGCACACGCGCCCTGAATTTATCAAAGATGTGAAGATAACATGATTCATTGGAAAAGAAAGAGATGGAGACTTGGGTTGGGAGTGTGAGACCACCTGAATGGTATTGTCGGAACCAACGTAGATCAACCGCCTTCAACTGGCCGACATCGTCACTAAAATGGACATTGATCTTGCTAGCCACGATTCCGGACGTGGTGTTGTAATCAAATTTAATTGGATCGGGCGCATGGAAAAAGCAAGAGCAAAAGCAAAGCCCCAAGGCGCTCATACTCGTAGCAGTATTTGCTAATGCTAGGAACGAGCAAGAGCCAGAGAAGAGATGCAGAGGAGAGACACTGGCAATGCGTTTAATAATCCAAGCAAGGTCACTCCCATGTACATCCAACCGAGCGGGACCAAGGAAAAGCCTCTTGCCCGTCCCTAACAATCGAGAAAATTACTCAATGAAAACTTTTAGTTTTACAAAATAATACCATGATGCACAGAGCGGCAACAGGACACCGTCTCTTTCGGTCCCTAATCCCACGACATCATAAAGGGAAGGTGGCAATGTCATGAAACATTGGGGGCTTGCCCTCAATGGCCACCATTAAATGAGATTCCCTGAACATTCAATTTGTCCAATGTGATTTCGAACTTTTGAAATATGTTCAACTCAATCTCTGAATTATAAAAAAGTGTTCAATGTTTTACTTCCGTTAATTCAAGTTCGGGAATAACATTTAACATTTAATTCAAGAACTAAATTGAACATGCTTTAAAAATTCAGAAATCACATTGACCAAATTTCACTTCCACCTTGAATTTTAACAAATCTAAAAAGAACCATAAAACTTATCGAATCTTTCAATTTCAATTAATTTTAACAATCTAAAAAGAACCGTAAAACTCATTGGCTTTTTCAATCCCACCTTGAAATTTAATAATATTTCATTATACCCATCTCTCACATGAATAGCATGCTTATTAGGGGCAACGCTCGCTTTGTTAAATTTTTTAAAAGCAAAAACTTAGCCGACCCAATATACCTGTTAGAATAAGAAAGAAAGGCCACATCAATTGGAAATGATAAAGTGAATTGTAAGTATCGTCTATTATATCTTCTAAAAGACAGTAGAATAGAAGAAATCCAGTATATCCAGTCCAATACCCAGTGAAGTATCCAAAAATAACCTCCACGCATGATGACTAGAAGTAAATGCAGGTCGCGCTGACGGTATTGTTTGGTTCAATTCATCGAGTTGCTGGGCAATGTGCCATTTAGCTGTGCCGATTCTCTAGTCCGAGCAATTTTTCATTCCTCTCTCGATACGTTAACACGAAAAACGCGGACAGAGAGAAGCACACTCATAGAAAACATCCAGAGTAGCAGAGCTTGGAAATTTCACAACTAAAGTAATGACCTAATTGCACGAAACTTTAACATGCGCACTGAAGATTACTACCAATAATATGTAATAGATTATGAAGCCATTATCAGCTTTCATTTCTTGTGCAATTAGTTCTTCGAGACTATTTAGAAGAGCATTTTCTTCATCTATAATCCATACATGTCAGTCTCTCTTTGTTCCTCTTCCTTGAGTTTGATTGAAATCGCTACCTTCCATTCCTAAACTCCTCCTTGCAATTTTGACAAATTTGATGATAACAGGATAGTGTGCTAGAGATAGACACCAACCCATAATTAGAAGAGCAACACTTAAAATTCCTCCAAGAGACATTATGCGAGGAAGTCTCATGCAAGTTGAAAAGTACAAGTGACTAAATTAAGGAAATGATCGATGGAGACTTCATAAGAGAAACATTTTGGCACGACTAAAAGTGATAGGCAAAAATCCAAAGCAAAAAGTTGAGCAATGCAAAAGGAACAAACAAAGACCTTTTTCTTGTAATAGACATAAACCCATTACCAAGATCCGTTTCCATTACCTCCTATTGCAATGGAAAATATATATACATACACACGAATTCATCACTTACTGCACCACACCAAACAAGACTGCCTAGGCCACAGTTTCAGGATGTTTAGTTTAGATTAACAAACAAAAACCCAACATTATCTCTAACTTTTCGTGGAACGCAAAGATATTAGAAGTGCAATAGGCCGAATCACATTCCTAAAGCATTCATCATTCTTCCATTCCCGCAAGAACGGATAGGATACACTTGCCAGGACACCCCATTGCAAAAAAGACAAATACTCAGAAATCGGTAAGATATTTCCAAATGCAATTGCTTGAATATTGAAAAGCAATCCACACTCAAATCGTTCTTAATGCCAATAACAATGCTTGTTCAATCCCTACACATGGTGCTCGCGAGGGAGAGAGTATGATTATTTACCTTCACGAATCAGAAAAATATGATGCTCCAACACTCTCGCCGTTTTTATAAAGCTTCGATGTAAACCAGAGAGCTACGGTAAAGGAGGTGCTTCGGTTGCACTGCTTTAGCTATTGTGTCGTGACTATGACAGGAGGAAGGCAAAAAGAAGAGCGTAGGGTTTTTACAAAAAAATAGCCCTTATATTTTGGATATGAGAAATTCTATTCGAGTCTATCTCACTCCCTCTTTAGAATTTTTTTTATCCGGGCTATATTCCATCTATATCCGACTTTATCTCATCCTAAAAGGTCCGTCAAACACAGGATAAGATAAAACATATCATATCCTAACTTTTATCCGGACTACAAAACGCAGCCTTAGGGTTTTGACTCAACTGTCTAATAGCCAGCTCGTGTTTAATAGATTTGATAGTTTTGTTTAATTCTCTTGCTAAAGTAGCCTTGTAATAAAAAAGAAGAGGATAAAAAAAAAGAGGAAAAATTTTCACCATGGTTGCTATTGCTTGACACCTATGAAGATTCAATGCCGAAAATGACTGATTATTTCAAAATGAAATGCTATCCTATCTTACCGACAAGATCTTGTCATTATTTCTAATCCTACAATTTTTTAATTGATGAGTGCTTTTTGTAAAACACGTAATGATGGTATGTGGATCCATTGGTCGAAATAAGCGACAGTCTTTATCGACTATAATGGAAGCATTTCCCTCTCGAAAATCATCACTCATTTACCTTTTTAGAATTTGGAATTTCTAGTGGATGTGACGTTTCTTGATTCATCTGTATCAATGTTACCTTTTCAATAGAGCCTAATCTTTCTCTCTCTACACTAGTATATGAAGGGAAGCAATGCACCTGCAGTGGCATCACCATCTTTTCCTTCTTCACTTGAGCTTCAACTGATAAAACCTCTCTTTCCACCCAAAACAAGAAAAGGAAAAAAAAAGAAAAATAAAAAGAGAGAGGCAGTGCCTTCATGGACGAAGAGCAAAGGCATATACATGAACATACCTGTTAGGGCTATTCGGCAAATAAACGGTTATTATTTTTCTCATATCTGCAAAGCGCACATTGAGTCACATACTCTGTTCTTTTGGTTTTGGTCTGCCTCCTTTTCAATCCAGTGATGTATGCATGTGTGCTTTTGAAATCTAATTAGTGGACATTATTTTAGCTAGATATCTTCATGGCAAATTGAATGCAGGAGCATTCCATAGAGTGGATTAGAAAATGAGGAGTTTTTCTTGGTGATAAATGTACGGTTGCATTTATTTCGCAAATGATAAACAATTTAGACAAAAAAAGATTGTTCAAGAATTAACCATGTGCGTACGAGGTCCGACGTCAGCCTCCGCAAATCAAAATCATGACATGAGGATTAATATATAGATCATCGTCCTCCTCCTCCATCCTTAAAAAAAAAAAAAAAAAAAAAATTCAAAACGCAAAAGCCTTAGGACAATCCAAATCGGAGAGAGAGAGAGAGACCCAAATCAGAAGGAGCTTCCCGCCACACGCCACACTACCACCATCGGAGGAACAAGACGACGCTTCCTCGTCTTCCTCTTCTCTCTCCATCGATCGCCCATGGCTGAGGAGTCCCCCTATCCTCAACCTCACTCCCCCACTTCTTCTTCCTCCGATCCCACTCTCTCCCGCAGCGGATCCTTCAGCCGCCTCAGCGCCCGCGCTCCCAAGTTTGACATCACCCCCCGAGGCTCCTCCTCTCGCCCCAATCTCCACCCTCCGCCCCACCACCGCCTCTCCATCCCGCCGCCTCCGCCTCCCGCCGCCCTCCACCACGTCGATTCCCCCAGCCCTAACTCTCCCTTCCACTTGCTCCCGATGCAGGACCATTTCCTCCATCCCCACGCTTCCGCCGTCCAGTATCCCCACCACCAGCCCCCGCCTCATCATCCTCACAATCAGTACCACGGTGCAGATCAAGACGCGATCGTGCGCGAGGGACGCGGCGATCATCCTAATCCCAAGCATAAGCAGGTCCAAGCTCCGGCAGAGCAGGATGAAGGTGCCCGCTCCAAAAACGGCCTCTCCGACGAAGCTGTGCAGAAGGTTCTAAATCAGGTACCGTTTCGATCGCGCGTCTTAGTGGCTCTGTTTCCTGTTCTCCTTACTGCCCCTAATTTCTTATCTGCTTTTCGCTGGAAGTGCAAATAATCTCTACTTACCTGCCATCACCGTTCGACACTCCCAAAACTACAAGTAATGCTTTGAATATTCTTCAATCGCGAGTCATGATGATGTGTAACTGTCGCTCTACCTACAGTTTGTAATAATGTTTCAGAAGTGCATTCTTTATGCTTATTTCTATTTCTTGGCGTACCACATTTTTGGTATGTGCCACGCCTTGGCCCACTTTGATTAAACAGCCTCTGATTAACTCTTTTTCTTCAAACCCAATCAGGTAGAAACCTTGATCTACATGTGCTCTTGGCCAAAATTGTCATGATGTTTACTTGTGATAATCATTGAAGGTTGCAAATTCACTTGAACCCGAGTGATTTGGTGCATTTTTGTGTGTGGCTATTTCTTTAACCGTCAAATAATATTGCTCTTCCGATGAAAATCCAATTCATGTCCGCTCAGGTTGGACGTAAGTTTTCAATAGTAAGTCGGACCGCAGATAAGTGGGATATGAATTGGCACTCTTTGTGCAATATGGACTAAGTATGACCTTGCTAATAAGTTGATGCTCCTTCAATCATATCATAAGCCTAATTGTTTAGGAAGTGTTTCCCTTTGTGCTTTTTTTTTTTTGTTCATGAATTATGACAATTGGCCCTTACGGCATCCATCTCAATAGCTTATACCTGGCTGACTGTTCCCCAGGAATCTCATGGGTTTGAGTGCATGTAGCCTCTCATGTGCATTGGTTCTTTTAATTTAGTTTTGTTCATTTGATACGAGGAGTGTGTCGTTCCATGGAATTTAATCATGTAGAAACAAAATTTGCATTTCCCAATAGTCCTCTTTCACATGTTCTCTGTTCTTCTTGAGACTTCCTGTGTGTGGGGGCCGTACTTAAGTTATAAGTTCTGACGACTTTTAGGGGCGTCACTTTTTCATGCCCCATTGTGTGCGGTTCAGACTGCGGGTTAAGGAGAATTGGATTCGGTTTTCAGTCCTTGCACACATTACTTCTTCTCCCAAATCGCACACGTGATTCTTTAGCATCTTAAGCTGTTTTGGGAATTTACCTTCTTTGCCCTAATGCTTTAAAAGCTTCCTATGTAGGTGGAGTATTATTTCAGTGATATACACCTGGCTACCACTGACCCCCTGATGAGGTTCATCAGCAAAGATCTTGAAGGATATGGTAAGATCTGTAGATTTAGGTCTTATGGACGTGTTACTATATTATATACAAGTCCCTTACTCTAATACTTGGACATTTATGTGCCATAAGTCATTCTTCTGAACTTGTTATATGGTCGCTTAGCTTCTTTGTTGAGTATTTAGTGTCGAAGGGGCTAATTATATCTAGAGAGTCTTCTTTTCTGGCTGAAGTGATGCGGCACTGATAGTTTCTTCTGTCTCTTTATAGTACCAATAGCTGTTGTCGCTTCCTTCAAGAAGATCAAAGCCCTCATTACGAGCAATTCCCAGCTTTCTTCTATTTTGCAGAACTCGTCAAAACTTGTGAGTTTCCATTGTTATTTTATGATCTACTGAAGCACTTTCTTTTTTCTTCTGATCTTATTTCTCATGTTTCACTTCCAACTTGATTGTTCTGACTTGCTGTATTATTCAGGTAGTTAGTGAAGATGGGAAGAAAGTTAAACGGCGGTATCCTTTGACTGACTCAGACATGGAGGAGCTGCAAGTACGTTTACCTTTTGTTCTCCTCATCTTTACCCCTTTAGTATTTGAGCATAGGCCAGTACCTGGAGATTTTGTTAATTTGGTTGCTCTCTCCCTCCCTCCCTCCCTCCCTCTGTCTCTCTCTCTCTGTCTCTCTCTCTCTGTCTCTCTCTTTGTGGTTGGGTGATGTAAGGGTGGAGTGGATTAAGTTTTTGTTCTACTTAATTGGATTTACATGATAATTGGTGTATGGTGCCTTCTTGTTTCTAACGTTCGGTTCTTGTCTTGGATGAAACCGTGGCTCTTGTTGTTCACTTCCTTTTAACGAGTGACATGATAGGCCATAATTGTTCAGTCATTCCTATTTACTCTATTTGAAAATGCAGTCACGAGTCGTCATTGCAGAAAACCTACCAGAGGATCATTGCCACCAGAACCTTATGAAACTTTTCTCTGAAATTGGGAGGTAGTAAAAATCTTTTTATAGGAAATTGAGGCTGCAAAAATGCCTTTTCTTTTGAAAAATTTCCATCTTCTGAATACTATAGTTTGAATGAGTCATATTTTTTAGTCTGAAGGCAATTCGTATCCGTCAACCTCAAGCTTCCTATGGTGGAGCTTCTTTAGCACTCAGATCAGGAAAGGCTGATGGCATGCATTATACTAACAAGGTATTCACACACTCTCAGGAGATGAACGAGTATTTTCAAACCTTATATCATTGTCTTGATTTTTTCCATCGTGTTTAACTCTAATCACTGTAGTGGTAGGCGTTCTATTTTTGTTGTGTGAGATTCTATAGCAACTTACGCATTATAGCATTTTTCGTTTCTATTATATAGTTTAGAAACATTGATTGATGAAGTGTCTGGTGGCCTTTCTCTCTGTGTTCATTTCTCTTGGGGGTCAACAAAAGTTTTTACCATCTGCATTTTATTTCGTTGAATTTTGATTAAGCATAATCAATATTGTTTTATGTTTCATAGTCACGTGTGCTCATGAAAGTTTAGGGCCTGTTTATTTGGAATTATGTAAAATCAAGAGGTACTCTTTTTTGGGGCCAAAATTTGGAATATCATTCAAATTTCAAACTGTAATGAAAAATCACGTGAATCTACGGGTTATCATTTAAGTGCTATGAAGGATCAAAGTGCATGAGCCGTGAGTATTAGATTAAGCAAAAAGTAAAAGTCAATCCAGATTGGTCCTTAACATCTAAAAATCTATATTTTCTGCAGTTGCATGCTTTTGTGGAATATGAATCCACTGATGTAGCCGAGAAAGCAGTGAGTACTCCGTCTATCAATAAGGTGCATCATAATGTATAATGTTCTAATCATAATTAAAATGTACATGTCCCATTATTGCAGGTTGAAGAGCTAAATGATGAGGGGAACTGGAGAAGCGGCCTAAGGGTCCGTTTAATTCATAGACGCGGGGTATCTTTTCCTCCTTTTCTTCTTTAGTTGCATGAAAGCGTTGGTCGAAAAATATGAGTAAATATACGGTTAAAAACAGATAGTCATCGTAAAACTGACCACATTTCAAATGCCGCCTGTCCCCTTTTTGGCTGAATAAATAACACTTGAAGCTTGACACTGTGATGTGAAAATCATGCATGGAAAATTGGTGATAAAAGCTGACATTTTCGATTTGGGAATCTAGGGTCTGTTCATCCTTTCTTTTGGCTGAATAAATGCCACTTGCCACTCGCCTGCTTTTGATGCAAAAAGAATCTTGAATACAAATGACTTGTCGAACTGACATCTTCCAGTAAGATTTGCAATGTCGGTTCATCCTGTTTTGATGGGATGAATGCCACTTTCATTTCCGCAGTATGTGGTGCAAATAAAAATTGAATGAATATGACTGTTAAATGATTAACATTTTAATGTAAGATCAGTGTTAGTTCAATGCAGTTGGGATGGCAGATTTTCTATAGTTAAGATTTTTTGTTCAAAGCCTCGATTGTGTGTTCGTTTCAATTCTCATTCCATGCATGGTAATTCCTTCTGCGGTGTTGCTGAATGCTGATGACATATATTGGGGATCTTTGCTTCATTTTGTGTTACATGCATGCTTTTAAGCTTTTAATAAAATTTGATTGATGATTTATTGGCTTTAATGCACTTTGCTAAACTATGATAATTCATCTTTGTTGGTTTTTCCTTTTCCCAGTCAAAACCCTCTCAAGCACTGGGGAAGAAGGGACATGATGGAGAAGAACCATGGGAAGACGAAGATGATTCTATATCTGAGCAACAACCATCTGAGAAACAACTTGACGAGCCTTTTAAGCAATCTGATGCTTACTTCCTGGGGAAAATTGTAAGTGTTGACTCAATCTTTGTTAGTATAACACAGTGCTGCAGTGATTATTGATCTTCATCATCGTTGAAATAGTTTTTTCTTTTTGGTTAAAAAATGTAGGAATAGTTGAATTGCTGTGATTTTGGCCTTTTTAATTCCCCGAAATGACTTTAAATTGAATTGCGTTGATGTGATGTTGTCATCTGTATTCTCCAAAACTCACATGATCTGAGTTTGTTTTATATACTTTTATGAGTTTGGGTTGATAAGTCTTGGTAAACAGCAAATCATGCTTCTGAATTGCTTTTACTTTTCGTGAGATTTGTGAATTTTTTTCTTCAATTAACTCTCTTGGATGGAAATTGTTTGATTGCTTCTCAGGCCCTTGGGATGACGAGGGTGCTTAAGCTCAGAGAACTTATTCGCCGGCTTGCACGTGAACAATCTCTTTTGCTAGAGGATATTTGGAAAATGGTAGAAGAACACCCAATGGCTCAGGGTTTCGGATATCCTCAACCTCACTCTACCACTTCTTCCTCCTCCGATCCCACTCCCACTCCCACTCTCTCTTGTAGTGGATACTTTAGCTGCCTCAATGCCCATGCTCCCGAGTTCGAACCCACCCTCTGGGGCTCCTCCTCTCACCCCTATTGCTCAAACCCGATCGAACCCCGATGGATCAAGAGTCCCCCTCCGAAATCCTAGATTCCTACGGTTCTCAACCTCACTCTTCCACTTCTTCTTTCTCCGATCCCACTCTCTCCTGCAGCAGATCCTTCCAGCCGCCTCAGCGCCCGCGCTCCCAAGTTTGACATCACCCCCGGGGATCCTCCTCTCACCTCGATCTCCACCCTCCGCCTCACCACAGCCTCTCCATCCGGCCGCCTCCGCCTCCTGCTGCCCTCCACCACGTTGATCCCCCCAGCCCTAACTCTCCCTTCCACTTGCTCCCGATGCAGGACCATTTCCCCCATCCCCACGCTTCTGCCGTCCAGTATCACCACCACCAGCCCCCGCCTCATCATCCTCACAATCAGTACAATGGAGCAGATCAAGATGCGGTCGTCCATGAGGGATGCGATGATCATCCTAATCCCAAGCATAAGCAGATCCAAGCTCCGGCAGAGCAGGATGAAGGTGCCCCCTCCAAAAATGGCCTCAACGATGAAGCCGTGCAGAAGATTCTCAATCAGGTACTGCTTTGATCACGCTTCTCAGTGGCTCTGTCTCACTTCACATTTCTTCATGTTCTCCTTACTGCCCCTAATTTCTCATCTGCTTTTCGCTGGAAGTTCAAATAATCTTTACTTACCTGCCATCACCGTTCTACACTTCCTAAACTACGAGTAATGCTTTCAAAATTCTTCAATTGCGAGTCATGATGTCTAACTGTCGCTGTACGTATAGTTTGTAATCCTGTTTCAGAAGTGCATTCTTTATGCTTATTTCTAAACTACGAGTAATGCTTTCAAAATTCTTCAATTGTGATATCTCCTTGCTTTACTGAAAGTCACTTTCCATCAATATTAGGCATGTTCCCTGCCTCACTTCGAGGATTCTCATCTTGAACCTGGAAGAGCTGGGCAGGATAGTGGTCCATCTCTTCCTTCCTTTTGATGAGTCATGTCAAGACACGGTATCGATACCTTTTTGTGCAAAGTGCGAGAAATTATCGATGGAGTTGGAAGCTGAGGTAATTATTTGCATTTACTTCTTTCCCTGTAGTGCTATTCGCTTTGTTGTTTGACACGTTTTCCTTTCCTCTCTGTTATTCTACAGAAAATCAGCAGTGCCATACAAGTCGATTGTTTAACGACAATGCTGATTGAAGCCAAACTGGTTTCTGACAATGTTACATGTCCTAGAGAGCCAGGGGCTCATCTTGTGGTTGAGCAACTCCATGATCAGGTATCCTTTTCTTTTTCATATATTCCTCTTTCTAAAATTTCTGAGACAGTTCAATCATAGTCAATTTTCTGCCACATTCATTCACTTTATCGTCTTTACGTTCTAGATTAAGATCTTGGAAAACGAGAAAACTTTGAGCTGGAAGAACCTGGATAATTACTTTGAGATGGTAGCTGAAAACAAGTTATCTGTTGAGAAGAAGTTTGAGGATGTTTTTATCATCTTTTTCACTCATTCCTAGTTCATGATTCAAACTTCAATTGATAATGTGGATTGATGATACAAAATGTGGGGTGCTCTAGGACATTGGTGAATGCAAATTAACTGTCCAATGTCTGTTCATGCTGTTTTGAGGGGATAGATGCCACTTTCATGTCCACAGTATGTGGTGCAAATGAAAATCAAATAAATATGACTGTTAAGTGATTAACATTTTAATGTAAGACCAGTGTTAGTTCAATGCAGTTGGGATGGGAGATTTTCTGTAGTTAAGATTTTTTAGTTCAATGCCTCGATTGTGTGTTCTATTTCACTTCTCATTCCATGCATGGTAATTCCTGCCGAGGTCTTGCTGAATGCTGGATGACATGTACTAGGGATCTTCACTTCATTTTGCGTTACATGCGTGCCTTTAAGCTTTTAATAAAATTTGATTGATGATTTATTGGCTTTAATGCACTCTGCTAAACTATGATAATTCATCTTTGTTGGTTTTTCCTTTTCCTAGTCAAAACGCTCTCAACCACGGGGGAAGAAGGGACATGATGGAGAAGAACCATGGGAAGACGAAGATGCTTCTTTATCTGAGCAGCAACCATCTGAGAAAAAACTTGACGAGTCTTTTGAGCAATCTGATGCCCACTTCCAGGGGACAATTGTGAGTGTTGACTTAATCTTTGTCAGTGTGACACAGTGCTGCATTGATTCTTGATCTTCATCAACGGGGATGTGTATATGTTTCGCATGCGTTGATGTGATGCTGTTGTTTAAATTTCACTGTCTAAAGACTTGATTTTTGTTTTTGCTAATTCACTTGCTACAAATTTTCTTCCAGGATGCTGTCGTTCAAGCTTACTTGAACGTCTTTAACTACGGTAGCAAGTAAGTGTTGACACCTAATTTTTATGATCCCGTATTTTATTTTGTTTTATTTTATTTTATTTTATATTTCCTTTAGAATATTGTCTAATTGGTTAATTATGTATTTTTATGTGTTTTATATATATTCATATATGTGTTCTCTTATTTTTATTCCCAAAATGAAAAAAATATATATAAATCTTTTTTAAAAAAAAAATTTAAAAATTATAAAAAATATATGATATGGTCAGCCCGACTCAAGCCTGCTCGTCCGAGACACGGCCCACGTTTTCTTTTTCTCTCGCGCGGAGCAGGCCCGCGTGGTATGGGTCCTTTGTCCCACGTGCTGCCCATTTTTCTCCCTCTTGCAGCCAAGCCCATTTCCCTTTTTATTTCCCCACAGCCCATCTCTCGTTTGTTTTTTTATCAGCCCACATTCCCCCCCCTTTTCATGAACGAAAGAATAGCTTCCTCACCTCAGTTTTCCTCATTACCAACTCTCTGCACACGATCACATCTCACTTCTCTCCCTTGGTCTTCTTTCACCCACGTCCCCATCAAATGGAATTTACTCTCGTCCACATATGCAAGCTTGGGGGAGGAGGCAGAACGAGCATAAAAAGAAAGAGAGGAAGGCGGGCTGGAGGTTCGGTTCGGAGGAAGAGGAAGGATACGCGAGAAGCTTGAGCTCAAAGTGAGCAAAGATCGAGAGATAGGCAGCGTCCCCTTCGCCGACCAATACCTCGGCCGTTCATCGCCGCCATACCGTTGTTCAACCAGGTAAGCCAAGGTCTTCTCTTTGTTGTTCCTGTCGCCTGAACTAAACCAAAACCTGGTGTACTCTAGTTGTTTCCTGTATGAGTTCAAGTCTATAGAGTAGTCCATCCCCTGTTTTTCTTTACTCGGTTGCCAAGGATGGTCTCGCCAAAGTAAAACGCGGTCTGCTCAAGGTTTTTCTGTGAATAAGGCATAGTCGGCATTAGTTACACAGAGGTCGTTAACGATGGGTGGCGTTTTAATGGGGACTGAGTCATGTTGGAGGCGAGAAGAGATATGAGTACAGTCAAGCCTAGTTAGAGTCTGGTGGTGCAGTTCCTAAGACGTCGATCTTGGTCGTTGGGGAAGGTGTGGTGGCTGGCGCAAGGGCGTCTGGTAGTGGTGAAAGGAGAAGAAACCCGAGTTGGAGGAAAACGAGATAGGAGAGCATGGGGTCCGGCTGAGTTGATGGTACGGGAATGCACACGAAGGCGAGGCGACCTCTTATCAGTCTCGATGCGTGCGAAGCTGGGATGGCACTCGAGCTCGAACTCGCGACAACGCCAACGCGAACAGAAGAAAGCGGCGCAGGATCAGATCAGTGGCGCCTTGAGAAGTAGGCGGACCACACGTTCGAGTGAGTGGAGGCAGCTTGCGAGTAAGTCCTAGCAAAGTAGACCCGAACCAGTGGCGTTGAAGGTAGATCTCGGGCGTAGTTCGTTTCGCGGCATTTTCGGCGGGCGAGTCCAAGCGAGCAAGTCATGGTCGCTGTCGTCGGTGCCTGAAGGTGACGAAAGGTTTAAGGGCGTCAATAGGCGGAGGTGCAGCAAACGAACCTAGGCGATGCAGCGGCGACGCGAGCTCGGAGACGCAGGTTCCGAACATTAGCGGCCCGACGCGGCGACATTTTTTAGTAGAGTAGAGGAGGAAGGCCGGGCCTGACACGGAAGCCTGGCGGCCGACGAAACCGGCGTCGATGCCCACGCCCAAACCAGCGGCGTCGGGATTTGCTCTCAGTCCCGTTGAAAAGAAGACGTCGCATGAGGAAGATGATGAACAGTAGCAGATGGCCATCCCACGTTTTTTGTTCGTTAGTTGCTTTGGGCCCAAGTGGGTTGATTGGGGAAAATAGAAAAGCTTCTGCACTTGGACTAGTTGAGTGGGCCGGCGTGGAAAAGGAAAAGGAGGGAGATGGGCCCGAAGGTGAACTAGAACCCAATTCGGTTAAGACAAAAAATTGGGCCTCTTTCTTTGTGCCGACCGGGCCTAATTCCGATTCTCTCTCTCGGACCGGATCAGGCTCAATGACCTGATTCGGGTCCGAGTCCGAGAACCCGACCTGGACTCGATCCCTTTTAAATATTTTTTAATTTTTTTTTATTATTAAAATAATAATAATAATAATAAAAATAAAAAAAAAATTCGAAATTTAAAAAAAAAATCCCAAAAAAAAATAAAAAAAATCAGAAAAATTTCAGAAAATTAGAAAAACAATCTTCATGACATTTTTAGCCCTAATGTGAATTTTTAAGCCCCAAATTGGCGTTGATTGAAGACCGATGTCCAATCCGGCCTGACATCTTGTTGTAATTCGACATTTGAGTCGAAATTGTTTGTTTAAATATCGCCATCATAGATTTGGTCTGCATGTGCTTATTCCAGTCTTTTTATTTGGCATATTTACTCGATTAAGTGTTTATCACACTGTCTTTTGAAAAATTGCATGTTAATCGCTTGTCCTATCTGCTAGGTTAAGGATAAATAGGTAATTGCACGAAAGGATAGAAAACATTATACATGATCATTTAGTACTTGGTTAGATACGATAAGTTTAAAATGATATGCGGAATGTATGATCATTTTAGAGAATATCAACCGGTCGCACCGAAAGGGCGCTAATTATCTAGTTAGCGTAAACAAGTCCCCCGAACATAGAAGCTCTGGTTGCGTAGGAATCGAGATGACACTCCCATGTTTCGATTGGTTTCTAGCCGACCCCAATAGGCTAGTGGCGACTCTTAATATTATTTTAATTTGCTAATTAGTAAAAAGAAATCCAATGTCACGCGAGGTAGGACTTGGGAGAGTCCGCGCCATTGACCCATGGCAATACCTCTAAACCCGCCGGACCCTCGTTGGGAGGCGAAAGGCAGGTCGCGACAGTAAGTAAACTTAAGTTTGTTAAACTTTGAGTCAAAATGTATTTGTGGCAACTACTTGAGGCACTACTGGACAATTTCACATCGTAATTTTTCACTGCACTTTAGAACCTTTCTAATGGACTTATGCTTGTCTTCATTTCCAATTTTTGTTAGGGAAGAGCTGACCCAATTACATGTAAGTAGCTTGTTTTACAGAAAATGATTGCCTTAACTTTTTATTGTAAGTTGCATGAACTGAACTTGGTAATCCATTACAGGGAATTTCAGAGAGGAAAGCGGCTGCAATTATTGGATTTCGCGATCTCGAGCCGTTTATTAGTGTAAGTATTTTATTGTCTGACCAAAATGATTGCACATTTTGTCATTGATCTATTTTTATGCTCGATTGCGATAATTTATTTTCAAAATTTTCCTTGGTTTGGCCAATCACCACCTGTTTAGTAAGTGACAACAACTGTTTTTTCTAATTTCAGCTTGACGATGTAGAGAATGTCAGAGTTTCAACAAAGTTGGTATGTTTTGTCTTTCCTTGTCCCCTTCCTGAGATCGAACAGATGAATAAAAAAATGATCCTATTGATGTGATCGCAGATAAAGAAGCCGCTCGGATTATGACGTTGATCCAATTTACCGGTGACTTTCTTCTCCTTCTCCTGCTTATTGATTTGCATTCATTTCACTCAATTGTTCTGTTCTGGATTGAATAAGGTATCTTCTGATTAGTGATCTGCTTGGTCTTATGAGTTTTGGGGTTATACCGAGGTCATTTGATGCTCACTTTTTGGATTTCTTGTTTTACGTGTAGGATTATTTCCAAATTCTTGTGTGATTTTCATTTTGGGGTTTATTTCGATATTGAACATTTGATATCGGTATAGGATGATATGGGAATTATTCAAGTTTTAAGGGTTGTCCTTGATTTTCTGTACAGGTCATTGAGCAACTTGAAAAGGACAGGTCATTGAGCAAGTTCGTTCAGATTGTAGGGGAAAATATTTCACAACAAGGGAAACAAAGTATGAAGCAGCTCGAGACAAGTGTAGATATACCTAATGGACTTACAAACCGCGCATTGTTCTTGAATCCAAGAAGGAACAAGCCTTATGAAAAAAGCATGCGTTGACCAAAGTAAGAACATGGTACTACCAAGAGAAAGCATGCATATCATCCTTTGAGGAGACGAGGTACAAAATTGCAAACCCCAGAGAAAGTCTATTATCTGCAACTAGGGGCCAGATAATCTAAGTGAGAGGAGAGAGAACCGCCCTGCACTTGGGTGTAGAGACATTCCTCAGTATTCTCAGAAGGTGAAGGCACCTACCTAATGACATAACTTCACATCTATAGGTAACCAAACACCAGAGGGATTTGAAAGTTGGATGCCATACCGCATGACACTGGAACATAGTTTTCATGACACCGGAATGTAGTTTTCATGACACCCTAGCCTACTAGTTGTGAGCTTCAGACTGCTCATCAATCCGATTACAAATGTTACAAATTCTTTACGAACTCATTCCGTTGAACATTTGGTCACGAAACTGTCTAATGTTAATGTGAGTACATCTCCTGAAAGATTGTAGCTTATCAAGGACAACATATGCCGAGAAATCAGAGGAACGGTATGGGCAGTGACGGAGGATTTGAAACCCATAACATCATGGCAGTAAGTGTAATACATTGGGTATTGTTGTCAATTCTTATGTTACATAGACATGGTCCTAGATGTGGATAAAGTTGGCCATGTTGTAGGTCAACTGAGGCTCCCATATGATGTACTTCCCGGAGAGAAGGATGTTAAAATAACGTGACAAACCAGAAGGACGTAATTTCCTTTAAAACATATAGTGTCGCGTGTCCTCCCGTACTCCATGATACATATAGGATAAGAGCCAATACTCTGTCAAGAGTCGGTGATCTAGCAGACATGGGGTTTCTGCTAAAAGAAATGTCCAAGGATTGGAAGCATGTTGGCAGCTGTAACAGCATGAAACCTAGAGATATTGTTCCTGTACCTCTATGATTAAGGATAGAAACCGTGAAAAGGACAGCATCCATTCCCTCCCTCTATCCCTACCTCACACCACCCCACCCCACCAAAATAATGCAAATGAATAGATGGTTGAAAAAAAAAAAAGAATTAGCAAGGAAGTGAAGTGCTAATTTCTAACTACTGAAATTTTGATAGTCAACAGTTGCGCCTAATGAACTTTCCTGCTCATGTGCAAGCTGATAGAGCAAAGAAAGCATGACACATAAAGCACACAATAACCGAGGGCAATGAGAATGACAAAAGCCCCTCAGAAACAAATGAGGAATACAAATGGAAAGATGATGAACTGAACATAGGACCCATATTACTCTAAAGTTGTGGAATGAAGCGTGCTCCAAAGATTTAAAACTAGTACGAAAAGACGCTGGACTGCATTCATTTTCTGATATTAAGGAAAATCTAAAGGCAAAAAGAAGAAGAAGAAGAAGAAGAAGACGAGGAGGAGGAGGAGAAGATTAACAGCATTTGGGAGTGCAGTACATTTTGGTTATCACATCTTACCTGTAAGTCCAGTCCTGGCGACTCATCTTTATGGAATGCACTAGTTTCGTCCTCAGGAGTCGCATCCAGCATGCCTTTCCAAGTGTGCTTCTTCCGCAAGCTAATCTGCAATGTATTATCAGAATTATTGGATTTCCCGCAAAGCATCACGTGACATGAACCTCAATAGTGGGAGGCCTCGACTCCAGTCCCATGTTGTGTTCACCCTTCAAGAAGCCATTGCCGACTGCCATCTCGGATTGACATTGCATGCTCCATCTCTTCGTATTGCCTTTTGATTCCCCCGTGGAGCCATTACTAAACCACATGTCCAAAGCCCCTGAGAGAATTCGATCATCTCTATCGAAAAACTCCATTTTCACACTCCCTGTCAACCTTATAGCATCAGTGCTCACGAAAGTGGCCTCTTCTGATTTCTTATCGATCCTGTCCCCCCTGAGAAGGCACGAGACTCCATCCGAATATATGCTACTTCTAGTGCCATTCACTTAGAGTAGAATCTCAGGATCTAAAGGAATGTGATTGAGAGTGAGCGATTCAGGGGTCAAGTCATTAACCTGAAAATTACTGATCCGAACATAGAACACTCTCAAGTCGATCCAAGCCGATGACAACTTGGTGCAGGGTTGGTAAGCAGAGTATCTGATCAGCTTGAGGCCATTATTATCCGCCGCTTCTCCGTTCGGAGTTCCATAGCCACCCTCCATGTTTCGGTAGCCAAATCTCACCGAAACCCTGCGATGCGGATCAAGAGAGTGAGATGGGGATGGAATGGATCATACAAGCTGGAATCACCTGGATGATAAAGCCTGTTCCAGAAGCAACACTCCAATGAACCTTAGGAAATATTGAAACCAGTGTGATGTGAAAAAATCGAGTCGATAACTAAACAGAAAAGCGAAATTATCTCGAATGGTCAGAGGCACAGCTAGAAAAATCTGAGGAGAGACAGACAGAGGTCTTGCCAGGTATAGATGCGTGAGAAGAAGGGGGGAAAAGAACGAAAAAGAACCCTGTAATTAGCAACTACAAGCCCTGATAACAAGGAACAGCAAGGAACAGATCAGACATGCTATGAGCATCCTAGTAAGCAGCCTCATTTGTAGGAAAATAAACCAGATAAGCCAGAGGACCAAAAGATATGCATCTTTTTCCTGTTTTTCTCATGCATACGAAACAGAAAAAGAACAGAGAAGAAAATAACACGAAGCCATTCACAACCCAGCTCAGAAACAAGATGATTGAGAGAGAGAGAGAGAGAGACAATTAGTTCCCTCATTCAATTTTACCGGAAATTGAGCTAACGAAGGTGTTGAAAAATATGATCGAATGAGATGAACAACATAATCAGATTTTGAGCCGTGATAACACTCTCTTCAAGGATTTATTTGCCCACAACGTCACTAATGGTTTCGGTAAATATCGATAGAGAATAGCAGATAACGAATTCGATATTTCTCCAAGATCTCTCGGGAAACAATTGGAAACAATGGCTGTGTCTTTTAGAAAAAACAAAAACAAAAGTTAAGATACTGAAAATAAACAGAGTTACTCAATATAAATACTTGAAAGAAGACAACTTTTCATGTCTCACAAGTGCCATTTGATCACAACTATTCGTGTCCAAAAAACAATTAATTTCGGACACACCACTTCGTGTCTAAAGTCAACGGACACAATCCTTCGTTGTCCAAAAATAGTTTATCCGGACACAACTCTACATTGTCCAAAAAATTGCCTTGTTTGAAAGATTGCAACTCTTAGACATAAACAGTTAATTAAATTTCAAAAAATAAATTTAATAAAATAATTGCAACTCTTACGGGTGCGGTCGCCTTGTTTCGATCGTTGATTAATGCCAATAATTTTGGAGACCACGCAAGCGTGCAAAGTGTGTCTAATAATTGCACACCCGCACGCGAGTATGGTGGGGTCTAGCCCCACTTGTCCATTTCTCTTTATTTGAAATACTATAGTAGTTTTCTAACTAATAAAAGAGATTTCTTTCTTTACCTTTCATCTTTTGTATGCAAAAATAGCACTATTTTATTTTATTTTTCCAAACAAACTTCAACAGAAGAAACTACTATGCACTTGAAATGCAAAGAAAATGCAAGAAGAGAGAAAATTAGAGGCTTACTATGACGAATGAATCAAGAGCGAACAAAAAAAGCAGCAGCAGAGAGCGAAATATAGAGCGAAGCGAAGAAGAATTCACTTGTCCATCTCAAAATCAATCAGACCAGAATCTCATCGACAAGCAATATTGATGTCACTCCAAACTATCCCCACCCAACCCCACCCCCAACAACCCCCTGGGGTTAACATATTGGGAGAACTAAAATTGAAAAGGGAAAAATTGAATTGCCACATATATGCTTAAAAAACTGCCGGCTCTTCCCAAATCACAAGATACACCCACTTATACATCATGCCAAGACGCTCAGACTTTGCTGTCTCTGCTGTTTCTCTCTCTATCTCTCTCTCTCTCGCTTTCGCTTGATGCTGAGTCGGAGACGCTCGTAAATCACATAAATCTTTCTTCTTTTCTTTTGTGGGTGCTCGTGAGTGATTTTGAATTCTGTGCAGATTCTACCTAAATTTTGGAATCTATCGTTTATACAAGTTTCTCATTTTCTGCAACCCGAAACTTACCGTGCATACTTGGCGGAATCTATCCTGTTAAAGGTTCGAGGGTTGATTCTAGGATCAATCCAGGTCATATTTAATGACCACCTACCGCTAAAATCTATCGACCAAAACTCATATTTAGACACGTGAAAAATATGAAATATTAACAAAGTAAAAGTCTCAATGATAAAGTGGTTTTGAATTACATAATCATAATCGGACACAATGGAATACACGGACATAATGGAATACCGCAGGATAAGATGAATACCAAGAAAAATAAAAATAATTGCTTCGATTCCAAGTTTGTTGCCCATGTTCCACCTACTCGAAACTTGAAATCCACCCGTCAAAATAAATTTCCTAATTTTTAGAACATAAAATCTACCCTCCATACCCCGAAATTTGAAACCGATCAGTTCCCACCAGTTTGATCCTCCAAGTTTCAGATTCTACCCTGGTCAAAATCAGTATTTTTTGCAATGTCAATCTAACTTACCCTATATATCTTCTCTCTACACTTCAAATCTTAAAACCCAGCAGTTCGAGCGACGACCACTCGCTTTCAATCACTAGATTGGGACCCTTTGATTCCTCAGCCAAGAATTTGTGCCCCCAATATTCCTCTAATTACCAACACAATAAAAAATCCATCTTTTCCTTGTTTACTCGAACACCCATTAAGTATCTACAATGTATATAGCAAACTTTCCAGAATTAGAAGCACCACAAATTTCAATTTTTAACATAAAAAAAGGCAAAAAGTAACTTCTGATTTCATTTTGCTAATTCGAGTGTTTAAGAGTGTCCAAGAAAGTCTCTCTCTCTCCCCCTCTCCCCGTAGAGTTTACAAAATCTTACAAACCCCTCAACTTGTGTTGAGACAGTGACATTTGATAGTTTTTTTAACATTATTTTTAATATTGAGAGGGTGTAATGTAATATGGGCTTTGGATCTGACCATCACGTGCGTTGTCGTCGTCGTCTTGATCTTGTCCGGAGACGAGATATTGTGTTCACGAGGTTGGACGGTGTCTTTAGTCTCGCCAAGGCCTTGAAAGAGGCCGTCGAGTGCTTGGCCCCAAACAACGTCTCTTCATTCTTGGTCGAATTCGAAACATGTATGATGATGAATTGCTTTGAAAAACAAGGGAGCCCTCGACTTTTCTTAATTTTCACACGATTGAGTGATTCCCGAACGGATGGGAAAGGGAAAAAAAGGAACAAGAAATTATTATAAAGTGATGAAGGTCTTCTTCTTAATGTATTCCATTCCGGACAAAAACTGAAGCGTCAAAGTGAGATTACATAAAGAAGAATTACACGTTGAAACACCGTTGTCCGAGGAAAGGAAAATCCTTCCTAATTCTTTACGTCGTCCTTTACGAAAATCTCGTTTAGTCTTATCATATGTGCTTGGGATTAATTGCAATAACTGTTGCTCAATTAAATTTTATGTAAATTGTCCTGTTCGTTCTTATATAAATTTCAACTTTTCTTGAGATTGCGCTTAATCTTTTTAGGTCCCAAGAATTTTCTTGTAAATTCAATATATGTGAGCTTTTTTCCTGTTATAATATATCGTATTCTCTTCTTATGTATTCAATTTGGTCTCATACATCGGACTTAATTGCGAATTGAAACTAAAAAAGAAAACGAAATAACATAAAACAATAGATTGTTGAATTTAATTAGTTAATCGCACTTTTGAAAAAGTGAATGTTAATTAGGTAAGCTAAGGATAGAGGAAATTGAAAAGTTAGGCCTCCAAGGAGTGAGGGACGTGCGGTTTAAATGATTGCAACAAGGAGAGAGTGAGGGGGCCGCAACCAAATCGTGTCTCGGGCCTGCTCGAAGGCGCGACGATGAAGGTGGGCCAGAAACTTGTTTGCCTTTCCTTCCGCATATTCTGACAGAATTCCTACAATAAATAATTTATAAAACAATTTTTTAGAATTAATAAAATAAATAAATAAAAAATATTGTTATCGTTCGCGAAAATATGTAGACGTTAATCGGTTAAAGAGAACATTTTCATCAGCTAATTATTTCTAAGAATACGTGCGATTATTCTTTGAAAATTTTTAGATCATTCACTTTGCACGAAATAAGTGTTGATATTGGGTCATGAATGAAGCACTTTATCGACTAGAAGACTACCAAAATTTGACCGGATGACCTTTATTCTAGGGACCTAAAAACAACTCCTAATTTGAGTGTGTGAAGACTTATTTGCACTTAGTGGCATAAGAAATCGAATCTGACATATTCGAATGAGCTTGGTTTTCATATTTCTCGTTCTCTTTGTGATTTCTAGTTCTTACATAGATACAACAAGCAATTCCCAGCACGTGCTTTCATATATTAGTTTGATCTGTGCTCGGTTTGGCCTCGCAGAGTTTTTTTCTCGGAGTCTTGCTTCTGCTTCCGGTTTTCAAAGCGTCTTTCTGGGTACTACACGACCCTAAAGCGGGAATTTTGAGGCAATTCCGCATCGAAAAGTGGGAGTCGCAACCATTTTGGAATTCTGTCGAGTTATGTACTCTTTGGGTCGATAATCATCACCGCCATTCACTCGCCTGCAGAATAGGTTGATCCCGAACACAAAGCGTTGCCACTTCACTCCCTCGTTCTCAAGTCTGATATGCTTCGAGTTACTTATGTTTTACCCCGTCATTTGCGTACCGTATTAGCAAAATCTTCAGTTTCGATTTCCATGCCTATATGACCGTATCAATTACATGTGCATCCTATCTGATTTGCAGGTCATTCTGTTCTACCGTATAAATTTTCAGAGTCAGCCAGCTTCTTCTGCATCGTGGATACCTGGAAAAGGCCCAACAAACACCGACTTTTAGCTCCTGTAGATTTGTTCATGGCGTCAAAGATATTCCATCAGCCAACATCGTTGTGAATGAGCAAAACTTTTTTAGGAGTACCGTTGTGCTTCATCAACACTTTCATTTGCACATCGTCCGAGATCAATAGGATGAAGAAAATAATGGTTCCTGAAACTCCCACCTGCTGTGCTGATCAGGTCAGATCCGAATTCCCTATTCACAATTTCAACACCATCAAGCAGCAGCAGAAGAGCAAAAACCAAAATCCGCTCCGTGCGCTTATTTACCTACGTATTATCTGATGCCAATCAAAAGGTTTGCATACCACTGCACCAGCCAAGTTTCCAACTTGAGCTTGCATTCAACCGAAATAAACATAAGTTGGGCCCTCATTAGCTCGTAACGTTTTCAAAGCAATACACTAGATAATTGATGACCGTTCATGTGAGGCTCATATTTTTCCATCATCTCGTTAGATACGATTTCCTTGATACAATCTTATACGGACGTCCTTCTTACTAAACTAATCTCGAGCATTAACAATCATGCTGTAACACACTGTGGGCGATTGATGAATTTCATATTGTCAATGGTAGGAGAATATTATGAATGAAAATCTATCCATGAAACTATTGAGCACCAATACATGATGAGTTTAATGATAAAGAACTCAAGTGTGATGGGAAATCAGTTGATATGAGACAACTCCATTGCACAACTTGAGCTACCCTTAAGATTATATGATTCTAAATTAGGATTCGGATTGAAGAAAAGCATCTACGAGCTGTCGCGACCTAAAAAAAATGGCTTTTCAATTTTAGGTTGATAGATTACCAAATTAATTAATTAGATTAATTAACTTATGGTTCACGTGATTCGCATGCAACGTATTTTGAATTCGGAGTCGCCACTAATCATTTACGGTAGGTCGATTAGAAACCTAAATAAAATAGTGGGAGAGCTACTTTATTTCTACGAACTAGAGATTAAGAGTCCGAGGACTTGGTTACACTAATTTTTTAATTAATGCCATTTCGGTACCATTTTTTATAAAAAAATTCAAATTGGCAAATTCGATGAATTCTACTTGAAGATCAAAGATGCAATTTTTTTTTGCTTTTCTTTTTATGAATTTTTTTAAGTTTTTGTGTATTTTTAAAAATAAAGAAATTACACGAAATTGAGATGAAATAGGTTCAAGATTACTCTCCAATTTGAACTCTCGCACCAAACTTGTGCTCTTAGCTTATCTTGACCATTGGACCGGTTCGGTAGCTCCTTAGATCGAGAAGTCTTTTGGTCCTATCTCTCCTTCGCGATTTTTTTCTCATCTCGCTAGAATTCGATGAGGCTCGCAAATTAAGAAAAGACTAAAAAGGAGTGCGATTGATTTGAACCAAGCTAGAGAAAGTAAGAGGACTTAGCTTTAATGGAGGAAAACGCTTTGGCAAATTAATCATCGGGACGGTTGCAATCTAGGCGTTAATCTTCCCTCTGTTTTTGCTTTCCTTTTATTCTTGTACCATTGATGTTTCATCATCGATATGCATCTGTAATTTAACATAAAACGTAGAGAAAATCAGTGTAGAAAATATGGACTAATTTGTATCCGAACTTAGAGGAAGTTAGGAAATCACTTAGCTTTCCTTTCTTGCGACGAGCTTGAACGATGGGGATGAACTTGTGGCTTGTGTTGGTCGGTGCGAAATTGGTAATGGCAATGTATCGGGCTTCAAAACTCTCATACCCTCTCAAAACTCTCTCCAAAATTTCTCTCTAAAACTCCTCTCAAGAGCTCTCTAAATTTTTCGTCCCAGTTTTTTTCTCCCATTCCTCTGAAGAGCTCTCCCATTTATAGCCAAATTCTCTTCATCATCTTCGCTTCATTATCTTCTCTTCACCATCTTCCCTTTTCCATCTTCTCTTTATCATCTTCTCTTCATCATCTTCCCTTCATCATCTTCCCTTCATCATATTTCATTCTCTTGGTTATTTGCAAAATAGACCATCGAGCTTTAAGTATTTGCATTTCGGTCCCGATATTTTATATATTTGCAATTCAATCCTTGAAGTTATAGGTATTTACAAATAAGTCCCTTAGGAAATGTTTCTTTCAAGTTCAAACCTTCTTGGTGCATTTTTCACCTCATGTCTAGTCCAAACGCTTGTCAATTTAAGCTCAAATGTTCTGCCGGTCCAATTATATGCCAATACAATGTATGTTAAAAATAAATACGTGACATGATTTTTGTTTAGAACTAAAATTAGATCTAATTTTATGTAAAGATTAGTCAAAATTTAGGTGTCAACAGTTGCCCTCTTTGAGTGGATGCTCGTAGAGGTTCCACTCAAAGACAAAATTGAACCATAAGTTTTGACAATGCAAATGATGAATGATCTTTCTAGCGGGAGTTTTAATCCCATTTTTTTATGCAATGAAATGATGCATGATATGTAATAACATGTGCCAACACTTCTCTTTTTTTCATGTTAGAGAAATCGACATGGATCGCATACGAGAGTACCTGTTTTACCGGATACCTCATAAGGTGATGATTTCTTTAATTTCCAAGCTTCTCGGAGATATGAGGATCCGAAGGTACCTGGGCCCATCTCGTTATCAAAGACTTCTCCCTAATGCGAGATAGAGCAAGATATATGTAAAGCTTGAAAAATATGTCTTTTGAGATCATAAGAGCTACGTCTTTATGAGTCGAAAAAGGATAACCAAGATCACAAGAGCATACATCGTTGTGACTTGATAAAAAGACCAAGATCATGAGTGCATATGTCATCATGATTTGGCAAAATGGGACCAAAACCATAAGAGCTACGTCGTTATGATTTGGTTAAAATGAGCCAAGACCACAAGAGTTACGTCGTTGTGACTCGGTAGGAGATCAAAATCATGAGTGCTTATGTCATCATGAATTGATAAGGGTCAAAACCATAAAAGCTATGTTGTTATGATTTGACAAAAGATCGCAAGTGCATATGTCATTGCAATTTGACAAAGGTAAAGATTATGGGTGCATATGTTGTCATGAATCAATACCATCAAGGTTGTATATCACAATATTAAAGGATGTACCACCGAACTAAATCGACAAATACAAAAAGGGATGTGTTGCCCGAATTGAATCCTAGCAAACATGATAGGTTAAAATGACAACTAATATCGAAAGCTGTCAATTTGAAAAGGGCTTGGAAAACTTACCTAGATTCCCGAACGAATGGTCGTGAAAAAAAGACAAGTCGATCGCATCGCACTGTTTAATCTTGAGGTACACTTGTGAACAAAATCAACGCAAATGCAACATGATATGTCCACAAATCTTCAATTTTTTTTTTAAAAGCTCCACCGGGGAATTTATCAATAAGAAAACCTATCTAATTCTTTTGACAAATCCGAGGATTTGAAAAACTACCCGAATGGCACTTGCTAGTAGGGTTTGTTCATTTAATGATCATCGGATGAATTTCGAGACCTCGAAAGGTGACTCGAATATTGAAACCGTGTTACCTGTGGACAAAGTCGAAGTAACATGTGCAAGCATACGTGCTTGAAATTCATCAATGAGATTATGCACAAGTACTCTATTAAGCTTGCATTATCAATTTCGCTCGGGGAGGTTGTCACATTGTGAATACCTCGAATATAACCTGAATGGGGAACTTCAGTTCAAGGGGCTTTCTCTTACTCTTGAGAAATTTTTTTTCGACTACAGGATTTTTGGGGAAATCACTCAATCTTTTCATATCGCATTCGACAAGGGTCCGAGTAATCTCGCATTTGGTATGACCGAGCCGATCCGAAGGTCTTCATTAGGGCCATAATGTAGGCCGGTCAAAGGTTTTCAAATGGGACTCCAGTTGAGTCAATGCTTATGAAATGAAGTTCTTTATCATCGTTCGGGTTTACAAGTCAAGAATCCCGCAAAAATGAGAGAGAAATAATCTTGTTCGAACTTCTTCGAGCGATACTTAAAATCATTGAACTCTACGTTAACTCAAGTGTCTTAGTCAGAAAAAACTTTTGAAGGATTGTAACGAAGGTTAGGATTTGAGGACCGAGAAACGAAAAGGGCCTCGTTTTGGCTCGGAAAATGTATGAGAATGAGCTTGATATTGGTGATCATTATAACCTTATCACCGATCTTGGCCTTCCGGGATACCATAATTGCTCGAGGACGGTATGAACCGATGATTGCATTTTGTAATTTGACACTTCTTGAAAATTTTTCTCTCAACTCAAGAAAATTGTGTATTTAAATTCGAAGTATTCTACAAATGAACAATGAATTGAGTGGGCATTAGCCTTGCTTTTGGTAGGCACTTTGCTTTTTAAACGCCCAGAAATTTTCTTGTGGAATTAGCCTTTGCTCTTTTTTTTTTTTTCGCTTGATTGCAGCATTTTAGCTTCTTGATGAGTTCATTCAGGAATTTCCTATTGACTCGATCTTTCAAGTCACATTTGCCTTGGAACAAAGAATAACCACCAATAAGGGATTTTTAAAAGGATTTGTATACTCAAATGGGCTATGCAAATGGATATAAGTGTGTAGGATAGAGAAACGAATGCTCTTCGTCATGCTAAGGCACTTGAATTAACGCACAAATATAATGCAAAGAACCACCCGAAGATTTATGTTAGTTCAAGCAAAAAAATTTCTAGCCATTTACCTCGTGATTGATGGAATTATCTCTCGTTTTGCCGCTCCAGTGTAGGGTGGTTCTTGACAGGAGTATAGAAATGAAACCTCCGCTCAAAAAGGTTAATTAATAGTCACTTATAGTATCCGGGATAGAGAACCGAATGCCTCTGTTATTTCAGCGATCATACCATTTGCAAGAAAACCCTTTACCTCGAGGAATGCGGAACCTAGCTTCCGTTCACTCGCTTGGGAAAATGTATTTGGGAGGTGTTTGACGACAGGTTGCCTTTCATCATTCTGTCGTGCCTCATTCTCGTACATTCGATGTATCTTGTGTAGTTCATGCTCAAAATTCAGAGCGATAAATTGAACAGGAAGGATAGTCATGCATAAATCAAAGCAACTTTTAATAACTCGTGAGGTTTCATGAAAATACTCGCCGAACAAATTACGCAAAGTCGTAAGAAAATTCTTAGGAATGAGGATCGTGGGTTGCCCCTATTCCTACGAATGAATTGTGAATCTTTGTTGTCTACATGACATTTGTCGGATGTTTTAGGATTTTTGGATTCTACTGAATTTTAGAGAGAAGGGATGCTTTCCTGCGGGGCGGTGGTGACCCTGTAAAAATGAAAAGGAAAATTGTCAATGTATGTTCTCATGTCCTAAAGGAATTGGAACGATACCGCTTCATCCTTGTATGTGTTTCTTGAATTAAAGAGGTCCCTTCATCTGGATAAGATTTTATACGAGCTCTTGCCAAGGTGGGGTTCATCGTCGGCTTGCCCCAATTTCGTTAGGATGGGTTATGCCGAGTGAGCAACATTTGGAATGCCTCCCAAATTTGGCTTGAGTCGAGCGTTGGACTTTTGGTATTGGGCCGATTTATGCAAGAATTGGGAAAGGTCGTTCGAGGATCAACTATGCCCGGATTCCTAGTCCATGCTTGTCGTGTGATTCTTCAATTTATTTTGAACTTCAAGTATCGATTCTTTCCCGACTACCCACAAATTTGTTTTCTTTCATTTTGTTTCTTTTTATGTCATCTCCTATCCAAAAGAGAAGAATATGCTAAATGTGAGATCGAAAGGATAAATTGGAATTGATACCGAGTTACCCTTCATTTCGAACTCTCCATTTGGGCGTTTTGAATTTTTCTTTTACCAGCTTCGCCGCTTGGCAAAAAGGAATGAATGAATTCGTAGCCATCAAAGTGCTTGAGGTTCTATAGCCATCTAGATCAAACTTCATTGAACTTCATCAAGAGTTTGATCACCAGGTGAAAAGTTTTTATTATTATATACATTGATGAAACCCGGGATTGAACCCGAGATGCTTCGGACCACTGTCACTCCCCTAACCACTAGGCTATGGTGCTGTTGACGTCTGTGAGGTCCGCATCATTCTTGAAGTGGTTGACAATCCCTTGTTTAGAATGGACGAAACTCAATTTGAAATGGTTTAAGAGCAAACCGTAACGAAACAAGTATTAGCTATTTTTTAGCTCACTTGGTCCTGTTCAATACTTCATTTTACGGCATTCGAGGAGCTATTCACAACTTGATTTGCCTTAAGTCCGGTTCAATAATGGACTCACGCATTTGATGGGAAAAGTAAATCGTGTCATTGCCCCCTAAATTGATTTTAAACTCTTAGAAAGCGAGAAAATATCCCACGCAGGGAACTGTGCATGGAATTAAAGATGCGTTCATGCGAGATTGGTTTCGTCTCCTTTGCGGGCCACACCGATGATTGGCTAGTTACGTCTTGGATCGTGTACGTATGAGCGATGATCCATAATCGCAAGCTTCGGATCACATCTTTGGAGGTCCATCATCTTTAAACTGGTTGATCGGGATGACAAACTCGTCGTCAAGGTAATCTTTTGATTTTTCGAGCAATTGATATTTGAATTGGGTATTATTGCTTGCTAACACCGGCGACAGATTTCCCACTGTTTTCACCATGAGTAAACCGATTCCTTGAGCTGGAGCTTTTATTATTGCTCGGGAACGCGTAGAGATGATCAACGGTCCGTTGTTGGAAGTCGGGTCTCTTGGGAAGCGCCTTCCATTTAGGAACTAGAGAAAAGGGAATATCCAAGTGTGGCTCCTTATCCGATCCTCCGGTTGCATGTGTTCAAGTTGTGTAGCGGAGAAACTTAATCCTTGAAGATCGGGCACGGTAACCCGCTTGATCATAGGAAAAACACCAGTGGAAGGTTGGTGTTCAAGCCAAGGAGTTCGTATCCACTGCGTACGCGGTCAGTACTCTTGGTCGGTATTGGGAGGTGGTCGGGCACTTCTTACCCCATCGGTATTGTAGTTGTGGTCATGCCTAATGTTTAGGCTCAAACTAGTTCCGCTCGGGTTTAGAGTTGTGTAATGTTCTCTCGGCGATTTTACGTACCTCCGAAGGTGACTTGTGATGATGCTACTTCTAGCGAGTCCTGGTACATTCATGATTTCTTGTATTTTTCTTGGATATGCTTGCATTGATCCCTAGCTGTTGAACTGCATTAACGAACTTGAGATGGAATTTGAGGGACCAACCGACCCTTGTCTTTTGCGACCCGAAACAGCGTTGACAACTTGGTGATTGCTCTCTTGTTCGCGTAATCGCTTCCTTACCACATGTTGCCAAATGTTTTGAAGCACTCGAACTCTAACTGGTTTCATTATAAAGTCTTGAGCCCCATGTAATATGGTCTTCATTATGGTCTCTTGATAATCACTTGATGATATAATAATGACAGCAAGTCTAGTTCAAAGCCGATGATCTCTAGAAGATCGAAAATATCCATGTCGAGCGCCTTCACGGTAGCGATGATGATGTCGAATTTGCTCCTGTTCCGTCTTAGTATTTCTAAAGCTTCCATCGCTTTTGTTTGATCTGTAACTTCACATAGGTATCTTCTCAGCATGACAACGAGGACCGAGAGGGAAATGGGGTTGCCATCAATGGCCATGACTCGCAGACCTTCGGGAAAGAAAATTCCATCCATTCTTGCCTGGGTTGAACACGTACATTTTTTACCAATCTTCAGCATATTTATAAACCAAGAGTGGTTGTTTTGACTAGGGACTCGGGCAGTGGTATGCGGTGGTTTCAAAGGACGGGAATTAGCTTAAGCAATTCGCAAAGCTGAAGGCAAAAGGCTCGGCGAAGGAACCACCTTGAGATGTTCTTGGACTTGCAAAATAAATTGCCCAAAATCACAAAAGCGATGATGGCCTTTTACAATAGACTCGGAGATCACTAGGTGCATTAGAGAGGTGTTTTGAAGATGAAGATTTTAGATTCTTTAAGAACTTCTCTTTCTTCCTTGCCGATCTGTTAGTCCCGCAGATGGATTCTCGCTTTCTCTACGAACGAGGACAGCTTTTTCTCTCTTTTTCGAATTTCACTACCCTGCATCTATTTCACGTTGATTTTTGTCTCCCACTCAGCTTATCCTTCTCTTTCTTTTTTTTTTTTTTTATATGATGGGGCCCTCAAATGTTTTCACTTTCTCTTCGAACGGGGCAGTTATTAGCCCTCAAATCTTTTTGCATTTCTCTATGTGAAGCCATTCAATACTTCTCATTATGGCATTCAATCGATTTGCCCGTAGTCTAAAATAACAAGGAATTCATGCATTTGAGAGCGATGATGCTCGTAGATAGTACTCGGTCTTTGCCCTTGGATTAACTCTAGATATTACAAAAGGATGTCCCGTATGGGGGACTTTATAACAAAAAAATCAATAGTACAATCGATCGTGCTTGTGCCTACTTCCCTTGAGGATTCCCGGTGATCGGCCGATTGCGTCCTAAATTAGGTACATATGAACGGTGTTTGAGGGATTAAAATCACCAGTTTCATGTGGGTTACGGGTTCGGAGTTCCATCAGCATTGAACTTATCAAAGTGTGATAGCAAGCTTTTCATCAAGGAAACTCCAATCGTGGTGATACATGTCCAATCCCTCGGAAGGTATCGGTGTTGACTTCGCGAGGTTGATTTCCTCGTTCATATCTCTAACAACACTTGATTGTGTTGGAAATTATTCGGGAAGCATGGTGATAAATGAGCATTTTCAACGCTCGGATGGGCCTCATCAAGGATCATTTCATTAAGGGCGATGGGACCGCCGGGCCAAGGCAAGCGGCGGTGTTAAGAGTGTCTTTATACTTTTTGTTCTCTCGTTCGAAACTTTTCATTTTCCTCCTTTAGAAACGTCCGTTCATGGCTTTTATGTTGAGCCCTCAATCAGGTTCGCTTGTTTTGAAACTAAAATTTGACCTTCAAGGGTTCCAATCCTAGCTTCGGCTTAGCTCATTTCTTCGTTTCTTGTTTAGGGAAGGGCACTCCTTGAGGAAAGTTTCAAGCTATTGAATTTGACTCTAAGTGTAGCGAAAGGATTGTTTCCCTTTACGGCGTTGAATATCGTTGTTGTTGTTGTTGAGATCTTGAACATCGTTCTTTGGAAGGGTCGGGTTCCATGGTTTCGGTCTTGGATTTGGTCTCGAAATCTTCAAGATCTCCCAACAGTTTGCTTTCGAGAGATGTGCAAACCAGTCGTTTCAAGCAAATGACGATAGTCCTTAAACATGTTGGATTGAAATATCTTTGACTGATTTTTGTTCGCTCAAGGTTCTCTACTCTTCTTTGTATACTCACTTTCTCTGAATTTTTGTGAGTGGTCATATATGATCGAAGCATTCCTTTTACCCTGGATGAGAAACACGGGGTGGGCTGCTTTATCAAGATTTCGTATTTCTCGCTGTCTTTTTTTTCAAAACATGGTGGGACCCCGAATCCTTTCGCATCGATTTTGTTTTCTTGATAACCATACTTGTCTCCCACTTAGTTTTCAACATGGTGGGACCTCAAATCCTTACACAACTTTTCAAATTTTTTCAGGCTTGAGATCACGGATTGACGGTAGGTCCGGGATTCACGGACGAAATGCCTACGCAGTTTCACCCGTGGCTCTACAAGAACTGCGGTTTTTTTCTCGAGAAGTATGCTTGTCTCCCACTCGGTTTTCAACGTGGTAGGGCCCTCAAATCTTTTCATAACTTTTTGATTTGTTTGGCTCGAGATCATGGATTGATGGTAGATCTAGGATCCAACGGACGAAACGCCTACAATTTCACCCGAGTAACTAATGTGGCTCCACAAGAATTGGGGTTTCTTTTTTCGAGAAGTATGCTTGTCTCCCACTCAGCTTTTAACACGGTGGGACCTCAAATATTTTCGTAACTTTTCGGATTTTGTCGGGCTCGAGATCACAAATTGACGATAGATCCGAGGATTCATGAACGAAACGCCTTTGAATTGCTATAAAATTAGGGGTGATCCATGGAAGATTAACGCTTTCGTATCTTCATCTTCAACCTTCATATCATTCTTACGCATTCATTATTTTCTCCTGTTTCAACAAAAATGACTTCTTTCCCCGTACGCTTCTTCTTGGCGAAGTGTTGGCCAAATGGGAGAAACTTTATAATCTCCTAGGCCGAGGCTACTTTTATATAACCGATCATCCAGAGACGGAAGTGAAATCCATATTATGCTTACGAATATGGACACCGCTTCCATTGAAGGCACTAAGTTAGAGGAGGAGCATAGGATTTTCCCGACCATCTTCACCAATTTCCTAGAGGCTTACCATCACACTCATCAAGAGGTTACATTAGCCTGTGTCGTGAGAGCTCGCTATCGGGATCGATTTGACTATTTGGTGTTAGCCAATTTCATAGCAGACAATCACAAGAAGGATATTGATTACACGAACGACCGGGTCTCACTCGCTAGTTCGTGAGAGGAGGAACTTGGTGGAATGTTTAGCCATGTTCGGAACCGTCTATGAACAAGACCTCGCGTAACATCATGTTGAGGTTCCAATGTGAATGGTTGGAAGAAAGGCTTGACAATCGACCATAGATATAGCTCGTGGGAGAGTACTAATCCAGGATTTGGAATTTCTTTGCCGAATATCACGAGATCAAAGTAGACAGGCTTAAAGAGAAATGTGAGCTACTCCTTTTTAAGCTTGTGGACCTTGATTCTCGGAGTGATTGGTGCGACATGAGCATCAATAGTATGGAGAGTCAATTGAACTCCTTTGTGATGCTCATTAGGGCTCATTTTGGTTTTACGTTCCCACCCTAATGATATGTTTATAAGGTTTTCTCTGCTGGATGAAATGAATGAGATTTTTTGCTCATTTGTGTTTTGTATTCGCATTATTCCATCCTCTATGTGGTGATAGGTTGAAGAAGCTCTTCACCTCTATTTTCATCTTGGTCGTCATGTTTTGTTTTTGGCGAGATAACCTTTGTGAGTATGGAAATTCTATATTTTTTACTTGGGGATTGCGATATAGGACATGTATAGGAAATGGCTTGCCTCTGTCGTCTTAATGTTCCTCATTCAAAATGATCAATTCAATTGGGTCGAGAGATTTGAGATAATCTCTCAACAAAGCAAAAAAATGCACAAATATGAATAACTCGTGAATCTGTCTTTAAGCTAACATTATAACTTGATAGAGCAAATCAAATATAATATTTCTTTACAAAGCATCGGAATTGGCTGGATTGGTGAAGACACGATCGTCCATCTCGGTTAGGATCGTAGCACCACCAGGGAGCACCTTCTTTACGACATATGGACCACCGTAGTTCGGAGCGAACTTCCCTTACGGGAGTGGAACTATTGGCAATAATTTATGCAAGACAAGGTCATCAACTTGAAAATGTCGAGGTCGAACCTTTTTGTTGAAGGATTTCGCAACCTTCTACGTTGATAGCACTGGCCATGACATGCGGTCTTAAGTCTCTTTTCATCGATCGGGTTCAATTAGTCCATTCTCTATTGCGTCCAATCGTTTCGATTAGCTTAACTTGGGATAGTATATGTAAGGAAGGAATCTCCACTTCAATTGGTAAAATCGCCTCCATTCCACATACAAGAGAATACGGGGTTGCCCTAGTAGATGTCTCGGATCGAGGTCCGATACGCCATGAGTGTAAATAACAACCTCTCATGCCAATCGCGATAATTCTCAGCCGTCTTGGCTAAGATCTTCTTAATATTCTTATTAGCTATTTCTACCGCTTCGTTCATCCGAGGACGATATGGAGAAGAGTCTAGATGCTTGATTTTGAATTCCTTGAATAATTCATCTACTAGCTTGTTGTTCAAATTCGAGCCATTATCGGTGATTATTGCTTCAAGTGAACCATATCGAGCGATGACATCCCGGCGGATAAATTTCACAACATTTCGTGCTATGACCGCCAAATAGGATGCGGCTTTGATCCATTTGGAAAAATATTCAATTGCCACCAAGATGAATCGATGCCCGTTAGACGCATTAGGGTTGATAGGGCCAATAACATCAATGCCCGACATAGAAAATAGCCATGGTTCGGATAAATGATACAGCTAGTTTGGAGGAACATTGATCTTATCACTATGAATCGACATTTATGACGACTCCGAAAATGCTCAATACAATTGCTTTCTAGCGTGAGCCAGTAATAACCCATCCTCATGATCTTTTTAGCTAACATGTGGTTGTTCATGTGCGGACCACGGATCCTTTCATGCACTTTCATCATCGGATGAACTGGCCTTAGTTGAATCAATGCATCTTAGCGGGACGTAATCAAACGACCGCATGTACAAACTCTCTCCGCTCGTAAAGAACTTGAGGCCGTCTTCCTCGGTAAAGCGAGAGAGAACTTAGTGATGATAGCTCCGGTCACAAATGGCCGACAAGGAACGGCCAAGTCCCGTTAAATTCTCTCTAGAAGAAGACCGGCCATGGATTGAACTTCCTCATCTCTCTCCTTTGGTTGATGTGCTCTCTCTCTCTTTACTGACTTTCTATCCTTTGCTCTATCTCGGGCCAATAGCTTGGCCGTCTCGTCATTGGGTCCCGTAGCCATAGGGCTGGCTTGGGGGCTGGAATCCAGGGTGGTACGCTCGAGCCCATGCCTGTTATAACAATATCTTACGGGGGTATAGCCGATAGGGAACACTTTCCGAGGCCTTGCTGGAATTGCCTACCGAGAGAAATAAAGCGGGCACAGTTGGCGGAGGGTTTGAGCTAGATAACTGAAGCTTGGCTATGAAGTTATCCATCATCTCTTCCATCTTGTGGGACATCATCCCTTCAAATCGCTCGGTCGAGAACCGTGTTGTTCATTCAAAGTCCTCACGGACAGCGACGTTAATGTCGTTGTTCTCTTCGCCACCGATCGAGTAATGTGCGGAGGATTCGTGATAAATTTCCTGAAAAGTGACAAGCCAAGAGTAAATACAACGAGTGAGGATAGAGGGCTAGTGCATGACTTCCTTCTAGACTCAATGAATGAACTAGACATGACCAAAAGATCGAATCGAGACAATTTTCAGTTTCGTCAATGTTTACGAGAAAATTCATCTTAATTTTCACATTCGTACAAAAAATGCCAAAATTTAGGAGCTGATAGCTGAAATGACGACGAACAACTTTTGTGTTTTGAGCTAAGGTGCGTTCCACATGGATCAATACAGTTTAATACTTCTCTAAACAAATTCATCCAGAAACTGCTTTGTCCGGTTTCCATTAAAAGAACGAAAGAACTCTTAAAAATGTGAATTAGAGTCTGAAATGTTTCAGGCTATTAGTTGAAACATCGATCTAGAACTTTCATGTTTGGAAATTCCGCAAAAGGCACGTTTACTATTTCTAAATCGAAAAATGAATATGGAGTCTGAAAACATGTGAAATTCCAGCCTAGTCCATCTCGGCTATCAATTCCGCGGTAAATGGAAAATGCATCGGATTGCTACAATTGTTTTTTTCATGATAGATTATGATCTTCCGAGCATTTTTCATGAAGACAAGTTCTTTCAATTGTGAAGGGAAAAGGGTCGAAAAAAAAAAACACCAAAGCCGTAAAGGTCCCGGTCAAAACGCATTGCGGTTTGTGTATCGGAAAAAACATGACTTTGCTTCGCTTCATTCCAAGTAAAAAAAAATCCTTTAGTTTTGATTTTTTTTTGTTACGTTGAAGCCCATCACGTGTTCTTATGACTTTTGCTAAAGGCGTTTACTCGAGCTTGATCATGGCATTCAATAAAAATCATGCAATAGAACAAGGCAAACCGGAACTAAGGAAATTGTAATTAATGTAAAAACTATCCAACAAATGACTTGAAGTTTGAAAATACGATATCGAAATTCCCTAAATAACCAAACTATGAATGTAATGACTTATCTTGATGAAACAAAACAAGAAATCAAACGGTCTTTCGTTTTTTTAGAAGCCACATGCTCTAGAGACGAATGGGCCTCCAAAGCGCGATGTAATCGTGCATTCTCCTTGGCCAAAGCATCTGCTTTTTTCCTGGGCCTTCATCGCATTTTCTTCGCTGATTTTGATTTGAGTCGACGGGTATGTTGCATAGTCATGATTGGGGTCTTCGGGAGTATCTCTACGGGGATGGTATGACACCGAATATACCGGGCCGTGGCAAAGTGATTGTTCATCTTTTCGATGGGCTCATCTACGGGCCAAATTAGCTTATGATTGGAACACTTATGCAAAGCCTCGGAATGACGCCTAAGCTCGCTCTATAGTTCTCGCCCTTCTCAAACTAGACTTGAATTCATTGGGCTCGAGTGGAGGTAGGACATCTTGTAGAACTCGAAATTGCCGTGTAACTCGAAGAGGCGATAGCTGGTCACTCTATAGATGCCCATCAAAAGTACGGGCTTCGATTGCCATGGCATAGTCGAGCTTCAACCACTTGAAACCATACAGATTGCCAAAGGAAAATCTCAGAGCTTGGATCTTCGAATAGATGGACCCATTGTGTATAGTGCAAGTTTTTAGTTTGAATTTGTACTTGTTTAAATCTTAAAATAGGGTTATCAATCATGCCCATTTCAAAGACATTCATGTTTTCTCCAAATTGAAAAAGGTGTGGGAAAAACTAGATTTGTAAAAGCTCAACTAGGGCTCGAAAAGTCTTATCACTTTCTTTCTTATTTTTTTCTTTCTTGGAACGTATGATACTTGTTAACGAAATGAAAGTTTCAGCAAGAATAGTATTTACAAAATTGACGCCACAATAAATTTGTTTTACCGTCCAAGCTATCATAGGATTAATAGCATTCGACGGAATGGAAAAATGAGAAGTCCGAAAAAGGCTAAGATAAAAATCTTAGATCTCATGAGCTCGGAGCTATTTTCAAAATGTTCAATGAGAAAAGATAGTGGGTATGCTTGGCAGTTACCTTTCAATACCTTTTCAATCTCTTTTTGGTCAAACTCAAAAACTCAGCGAGCACTACCACAGGATCTACCCGAATGGGTGGTTTAACTATATCCAACTCAATTGATTTTCCGATGGCAATCTTGTATTCTTCTAAAGTGGGTGTGAGCTCAAACTTCCCTCCTAACACAAATGTGATCGTCTCGGGGCACAAAAAATGAGCAAGTGCGTGCATGATCCCACTCGAACATTAATGTCAAGGATCGGCAACATGAATCCAATACGCTTGAGCATGTACTTGTTGACCTTCCGGCTTCAACTGGTCCCATAGCCTCTTGAGTTCTAGCTTCGAAGTAGGCACGAAACGGATATCATTGTGACCCATTTGTATATAGAGTACGTGCCAAACAAGTCAACCTAAATCATGGACCGACCCAAAATAAAATAAGATGATAGGAGGTAATGGATAAGAAATTACCGCCCATAAGGAGAAAATGTCAATCACAAAGACATGCACATGAACTGTGAATTCAGATTTTAGTTCTTTTAGCAAAGTGAAATGAAGGATGGAACGACATGTCGCACCTCGCGACGTTCATCATGACTAGTTGCTACCTCGCATACATAGTCATGACTAGTCGGGTCTAATCATTTTGGCTTGGTTTCGTCCACAAGGGCAACTCTCATGCATCATAGCCTCACGTGCATGAGAACGACCCTTAAGCCATTTTTTTAAAGAATTCGGAATCCAAGTGGGATAACTTTTAGCGAAGCCTTCACGCCAAGGTTAAAGAACCACTTAAATACCGTCCTAAAATTATTGCGTAACCCGGGTTCGGTCAAAAGTCGATGTGGTGTAGTGCAATTATACTAGGGGCATGCACGACATTTTGAAGTCAATCGGCGCTCCAATAGTTCAATAAAAAATTTCATCGCCAAGCCCGCAAAACAGAGGTTAGCCACGAGACTCATTCCCTTATAACTCCCTTCCCGAAAAACCATTTAACACTTATGGATTAAAATCCAAGCATGATTGCCAACCCAAGTGAATTTTTTTTTATGAAATTATCTAGCATAAGTCCTCCTCAAATTTCGAAAAATATAAGTATAATTCCCCGGTGGAGTCGCCAAGTCATTGCGATCTAAAAAAAATGGCTTTTCTATTTTAGGTTGATGGATTACCAAATTAATTAATTAAATTAATTAACTTAGTTCGAACTCTCCCAAACTCTACCAAATCGGAACTTATGGTTCACGTGATTCACATGTAACGTATTTTGAATTACGTAGGTCGATTAGAAACCTAAATAAAATCGTGGGAGAACTACTTTATTTCTACGAACTAGAGATTAAGAGTCCAAGAACTTGGTTACACTAATTTTTTAATTAATGCCATTTCGGTACCATTTAAAAAAAAAATTCAAATTGGCAAATTCGATGAATTCTACTTGAAGATCAAAGATGCAAATTTTTTTGCTCTCTTTTTATGAAATTTTTTTAAGTTTTTGTGTATTTTTAAAAATAAAGAAATTACACAAAATTGAGATGAAATAGGTTCAAGATTACTCTCCAATTTGAACTCTCGCACCAAACTTGTGCTCTGGGCTTGTCTTGACCATTGGACCGGTTTGGTAGCTCGTTAGACCGAGAAGTCTCTTGATCCTATCTTTTCTTCACGCTTTTTCTTATCTCGCTAGAATTCGACGAGGCTACGCAAATTAAGAAAAGACTAAAATGAAGTGCAATTAATTTGAACCAAGCTAGAGAAAGTAAGATGACTTAGCTTTAATGGAGGAAAACACTTTGGCAAATTAATCATCGGGACGGCTGCAATCTAGGCGTTAATCTTCCCTCTGTTTTTGCTTTCCTTCTATTCTTGTACCATTGATGTTTCATCATTGATATGCAGTTGCTATTTAACATAGAACGTAGAGACAATTAGTGTAGAAAATATGGGCTAATTTGTATCCGAACTTAGAGGAAGTTAGGAAATCACTTAGCTTTCCTTTCTTTGCGACGAGCTTGAACGATGGGGATGAACTTGTGGCTTGTGTTGGTCGGTGCAGAAATTGGTAATGGCAGATCCAGAGCTTCAAAACTCTCATACCCTCTCAAAACTCTTTTCAAATTTTCTCTCTAAAACTCCTCTCAAGAGCTCTCTAAATTTTCCATCACCATTTGTTTTCTCCCATTCCTCGAAGAGCTCTCCCATTTATAGCCAAATTCTCTTCATCATCTTCTCTTCACCATCTTCCCTTCTCCATCTTCTCTTCATCATTTTCTCTTCATCATCTTCCCTTCATCATCTTTCATTCTCTTGGTTATTTGCAAAATAGACCATCAAGCTTTAAGTATTTGCATTTCGGTCCCCGAGGTTTTATGTATTTGCAATTCAATCCTCGAAGTTATAGGTATTTGCAAATCAGTCCCCGAGGAAATATTTCTTTCAAGTTCAAACCTTCTTGGTGCATTTTTCACCTCATGTCTAGTCCAAACGCATGTCAATTTAAGCTCAAATGTTCTGTCGGTCCAATTATATGCCAATGCAATGTATGCTAAAAATAAATATGTGACATGATTTTTGTTTAGAGCTAAAATTAGTTCTAATTTTTATGCAAAGATTAGTCAAAATTTAGGTGTCAACACGAGCATGCACAAAGCTTTATTTCAACAATAACCTATCTATTTCAATGCCAAATAAATAACCTTGACAAGTCGCTTTCCATTTAACAAGACCGACATAGGTCTCACACGGTACTCAATATTGTAAGAATGAGTTATTGGAAGTGCAAACCTAAGTATCGCCTCGATAGGCAAGAATTATCCCCATTTGGTCTAGACTCTCCACCTGAAATCGCTATGCAAGATGTAAGTAGCTAGTTTTGCTAAGTCGAGAGTTAATCTCCAAGCATGCACCGCATAAACATCCATGTCCATCCAAAAGGCATAGAATGTCATCACATCAGGAATATATTATGGAGGCAATATGGAGCTACAAATTCAAAATCAGTAACCGCTTAATTCAGCCTCGAGAAATTATTCGTCCTGTTTCCATATCACCTGGCTCCTCTTTTTTGCTCTTCTTGTTATCTTTTGCTCGAAGTCTAGATGGAGATTTGTTATATTTTGACTTTCAAATTAGTGGTCGGGTTATTTTTGACCATTCACTTTATTTTATGGTCTTTTAGAGGGGGCTATAAAAAGGATATGTTGCATATTATATTGCAACGCTTGCTTTCGCTTCTGCCCTGAGCCTTTTACTTATGCCCCGAAACCCTTTATTTTTCACTTTTTCTTGTCGGATCTTTAGATCTTTGATCGTACGCTTGTACTCGTTATTGAAGATAGTGAAATCCCTCTCTCTCTCCCCGCGATTTTTCCCGTTTTGGGTTTTCCACGTATATCGTGCCTCGTGCGTTCTTATTTTACTTTCATCCTTAGCTATTTCGTGCTGGAATTTGTGCATCACTTGGCATTTTCCGCAACACCTACAACATCCAAGTCATTTGTAGATAACAACCCACTGCAAATATTATGTCTTAGACACAAACTTTTTCTTTTTTGGTAATTTATGAAAAATTCATTCGAGGTGTGTGCACTTCTCACCTGCTTCTTTCCATTTGATAGATCAACCTCTGGTGGGGGATGGTTACTAATGTGCAAAAGTGGGCACTGAACTCGTGCCAAGATGACAAACCAAAAGTAAGCATCTTGTGATTTCTAAATAATAGACTGCTTTAGACAAAAAAAAACAAAAGATAATAATAATAGACTGCTTGGCACGCAAGGTGCAAAAAATTCTCCAAATTTTAAGAGGGAGCGAAACTATTTAGTTATGATCTCTTCCATCGATGCTGACTCAAATATCAAAACACTGCTTGTCATTCTGACGGAAAAGCAGGTGTATGTGCATTTTCAAAGTCTCATCTCTATGCAACCAATGGAAAAACTATATCCCAGATGCATAATAAGACGGTTAGGTGACAGCCTGAAAGCTCAAAAGGGAGTAGGCTAATCCTACAAAATGTTAAATCCGGCTACTGAATTGGAGAAAATTAGACTCCAATTACCTGTTGAACTGTTGTCTGAAGCATTGCAAGAAGCTATTCTGGGTGACTCCATCATGCAGGCAAGAGATGCTGCAACTACCTCCTCAGCCTAACAAAGTAAACAAGTCACAAGAATCTCGAAATATATGTGGTCATATGTCTTGAAAACTCAGGAGGATATAACAAACTAAACCTCGGTGCAGCCTGTAGAGAGCCGCTTGGTGTAGTCATTGGCTACGTGCTGTTTCTCAGTACCACTAATTGCATCGTGATGCCGTGCTATGGCTAAAGCGTCAGCTCAGGAATCAGTGTTTGGCCCCTGTTTCTCTCTTCCTGTCAAATGTTATAATTGCCTGGCAGCCTTTTCATATATAAGAAGGCCGATGTACATAACTAATTGGCATATTATCATGAGCTTAAACAATCTTTTATTGACAACTGGAATCAATAGACGTGTCACATGGATGTCACAGGTAGTAACCACTTAGCATCCTCACGTAGCCTTGACGGCAGGTCTGCTCATACAGTATCCAGTCTGGTAAGCATGTATCTCATCTGCACACATGTCAAGCATCTTTGAAAGGTCAAGATCAAAGAAATAAAAAACATTGAGCTTGCAGAAAGAAGTCCCCAGTTTTGAGTGGCCGTTGCTTGTTGGAAGCATGCTTGGCCTCGGTCTAAACTGAGGGGGTCAAGTGCAGGGCATTGACACGGCTGTCCTAAAAATCACTCCAAATACCATTGAGAATAAAATGAAAGTTTGTAGCTTGTCTATTTCTATCTGAGCAAGAAATTACCATGTCAGCATAAGAATGGTGGAATTTGGTGGGGACTAGATAACAAAGGGCTTGCAAATGTAGTATCCAGTAGCCAGTTATGCACGAAAAGCATAAGCAGCCTCTCTTGTTCAACATCATTCTTGTATGTGTCCAAAACAGATAATGCACATATGTAGTCATCAGGTAATGGCAAGGTATTGGCCTCTTTTCACGTCCTTCAAGGATGTAAAGTTGTTCATCTGATGCATTGTTAATAAAAACTAGTCAATATTGACAATGACATTGAACTTAGAGGAGTACATAAAAACAGTCTATCATTGAGTGCACAAAAGAAGCCCATCATGATGCATTTGTGATGCCATAAAGATAATTGCAAAAACTTGATTGATGTAGTGAACAAATTTATCCATATATGCGCAGTTGCCCGTTGTCCACATCACATGGTTTGTACGAGGGATGTTGGTCTAAGAAAGATAAGGTGGACAGTTCGATGAGCTTAAATTCAGATGGAGATTATCTTGGCTACAATGATTTGGTTCAATAGCTAGCGAAACAAGGAGATGAAACATTCTTGATGAAAGCATCAGTTTCACTCCCAGGCACCAGGAGAGAGCCAACCTACAAATGAGCTCAACAAACTGTTTTGATGCATCATTCATAAAGCCAGTAGTCCCCTTTCAAGTGAATAATCCAAAGTCTAGCGTTCACGTCATCTATGGGACTCAAATAAACCAAAATAAACTGCTTCTGTGCGGAAATACGATCCATCTGTGTACAGACTACGAGAAGATGATCGCATTGATAAGAAGCTGATAAGTGAAAGCGTATGGAAAAAAAATCCTGCAAGGTTCCTATTCCTATCTTACTTGCGCTAGTCTTTCTTGCGATGTTGCAGCAGTTACAAGCTCATTCCCTCGCCGGGACATTGTAATCGAATAGATTGTAATCATCCTACGAACTGATACAACGTAATAAGAATGTAGAGGGAAATAAAATCGATATAAGGGATAACCTGAACAATAGGTGAATCATAACTATCGTTAACTTCATTATAGATATTATTGGGAGGTTCATAGCTCCAGAAATGCACCGGCAGATACCTACAGAGGACTGAAAACTCTTAATGCATAGACCTGCAAATCCAAATGAGCTTTGAAGAATACTCTAAAAAAAACGGTCGATTTGTGGCAGTGTGTATCAAGTTCCTCTGTCAAGGAGGGAGGAGAAAATTCTCCAGCACTGACCTGTGCAACTATTAGATGCTTGCCAGACAACCTCTAAACAAAAAGATCGATTTGTGGCAGTGTGTATCAAGTTCCTCCGTCAAGGAGGGAGGAGACTGACCTGTGCAGGTGAACCAACAATTAGATGCTCGCCAGACAACCTAAAGAGTTTTTTTCTGCTTTCCGTTTGGCTCTATCTTGGTAGTGTATTCATTCAACATAAACAAAATCAAATCCAACCTGTAAGCAGATTAAACGTTGTGTTAAGCGAGTCATGAGCTCAATGCTGTTGACCTGGACCAGATCCGATCCATCACTTGAGCAGTATCCCTCAGCTATTATATTAAATTAGATATAGAGAAGGCAAGACCTCTGCTCCTAACAAGGTAGCCTGCATGGACGAATGACCAAAAGGATCAATTTGCCAACCAACTTGGGGTTACACCAAGTTCTTCCTTGATAAACCTGTGACCAAGAGTCATCTGATCGATCATGTTGATGTAATGAGGAGTTGCCTCATCATACATGCACATTCCTCCATTTCTGTGCACGAAAGTTAGCAACCAGGAATTAAAAACCTCGAGGATGGGTTCAAAGATGCAGCTTGACAAAGCCCGTTAATTAATTGGCAAGTGAAGCTAAAAGGCACAATTCAAAGGAAAGTAGTTATGCCTGATACACACAGCGAGTTAATTATTCTAAAAGAGTGGGAGTCGGTGATTTACATGAAGTGTACGAGCTGCTCGACTGTACTTTGGACTTGCTTGCTCTGGTCTCTCCTCCAGCGTTGGAAAAAGCCTGCAATAACAGAGGGGATAGGCCTTACCTGAACAACAATATACAATTAATTCTTATTCTTTGTTGTGAAGCTGAAAGAAGGTAAAAAAAGAATGGGAGAAGGCGCCAGTGAAAGCCTGTTCCACGTAGATGAACTTGCGGTTCTTATCGGCAAGCAATGCTGGCACTATGGAATTTGGTACAATTCTGAGCACACGCGCCCTGAATTTATCAAAGATGTGAAAATAACATGATTCATTGGAAAAGAAAGAGATGGAGACTTGGGTTGGGAGTGTGAGACCACCTGAATGGTATTGTCGGATCCAATGTAGTACCGATGAACTGTCTTCATATGTGATGGAGATGGAGTTTGTACCATTGAAGGTAGAACCTGAGGCTGCCTATGGTTTTCTAACTGTTCGAGAAAACTACTCCAGAGAGGCCAAAGCACAAATTGCTTACAATGACTTTCCACTGAAGCACATTGTAATGCACAAAGTTGTGATTGAATGTCTCAGACCAAAGGCTGCTTTTAAAACTGACCTCTCAAAGTATGAGGCCAAACTGTTATGAGGTTTGGTGACTGGATCCAAGATCTCTTTAGCTCACACAGTTCTTCTTCATATGTACAGGACTATCCATAATTCAAAGGGACAATTACCCTATGTAGGGCTAATCTTTAAGATTCTAGGTTTCCATAAAGTCAAGATCCCTGCTGAGCTTATTCAGAATGAGGCTCAAGTGATGATTGTTGGAGAGTCAATGGTTCAGAAGATGGGGTTTAGGCTTACTGCTAGTGGTTGGAGAAATAAGAACAAAGAGATTGTTCTTGTGGAGCTTGAGGAGAAATTACTTGAGAGATCAGCTAAAAGAAGAAAGACTATTGCAAGAAAAGCCAGAATTATTGAGTCCTCAGATGAAGAGGACCTAGTTGAAGAAGAACTGAGTTCAGGTAACTCAAAAGATACACCTTCAATCTCCTCTACAGATAATAAAAAGGAAGCAGATGATGCTGAGTAGGATGATTCTCAAGATAAGGACGAGGACCTTCAGAAGCATGATGAATAGGAAATTGTGGCTGATAAGGAAGAGACCTCTGTAGAAAAAGCAGAAAGAGAGAGAAAATGTACTCAAGAACAATATATTGATATGTGAAAAGAGGATGCTGCAGATGGTGAGTCTATAAGAAAAGAAATAGATGTCACTGGAGACATTGAGAAAGAACATGAGCAGAAGGTACCTGATGATAAAGAAGAGGACCTTTATCAGACTCATGTTGAATTAGAGAAAGATGAGACAGAAGGAACAAAATCTGATGAAGAAAGACGAGCAGAATTTGACAGAGAACAACATGTCGAGCTATGGGATACTCAAAGGAACGAACTTGAACTTGCAACAGCCATTGATGAGCCTTTACTAAGCCCCAGACTATCTAAAGACATATGTAAGTAGGCAAGCCTGAAGATTAACTTATCGTTGGAATGGAGGTTGCTGCTGAGGTTCCAGTACAATCAGCACAGATTCAAGGAGAAGAAGGATCAATCTAAAGCCTCGACACATGTTCAGAAGCAGATTGAATCTATTGATCAAGGGGAGTTAGTTGCTGATGTAAGGGAATAGAATAGCACAGTTCAAGCTAGTGTTTAGGGGGAGCAACTTGTTCAAAAGGAATCAGTCATCACCATTGATGTTGGAGAAGGGTCTCCAAGAGGAAAGGGAACTCCTGCAATTGACTCAGAAAAAGAACCTTCGTTCACAACCCTAGCTCAGATTCAGAAGGAGATAGATCTTCGGAAGGTTATGAACAACTCTAGCAAAGGAAAGGCACCAGTTGTCGATAAAGGACCAAGTACAACTCCTGCACGTAAATTGACACCTGCAGAAACTCTGAATGCATTCATCGAAGAATTACTGGATATAAAGTCCTCTCAGAATTGAGTTCAGAAGGATGAATACCTTGGAAAGTTTGGTGGAGAAGAAGCTAAACAGATTTGAAAGTATACTCAAGCAATATTATCAGCTCTTCTGTGCTGAAATGTCCAGTTTAAGCACTCATACCTTAATTTGAGATGAAAGAATGACTCATGACTTTCCTCAGCTGGAAGTTTTTTGTGACATTGCTACATCTGTTGCTGCTTCAAGAGGGAATCCGATGCAGGCGGAAGATGGTTAGAAGGAGGATGATCAAGAGCTAAAGGATGCCTCCTCTTCATCTAAACATCCACCTCCTCTTGCTATTTGAACTTGTCTATTAACAAGCAGTTGTTTAACTTGTTTTTTATTTAAACTTGAATGTGAATTATCCTTGACTTTCTACCACATCCTTATTATGGGCTGGTAGCTCTTTTAAATAAAGTTTGGTTAGTGTGCTTTATAATTATGTGTTGTTGATGACAAAAAGGGGGAGAAATTGTCTCTTTCTTTAGTATTCTTTCTTTGTAGGATTATACCAGGTTTATAAGCAAGACAAACGAAGAACTTTACACTCAGCGAATGACAACACTTGGTAATATCTTCCTATCTTTGCTTTCGTGAACATAAATATTTCTTTGATAAAAGATTCACTCAGTTTAATAGCTCGTAATCTTGCGCAATCTTTTCAGTGCTTATACTTGCATTTCAAAAACCTTTCTTTAAATCCACTTTTGTTCAAGGAAGTTTTGTTATCATAAAAAAGGGGAGAGTGTTGAGAAAAACACCCCTTTTGAATATTTTGTTTCTTACAAAACTATCCATATTTAGAAAGAATCTGTATAATATTTCCTAACCTTATTGTAGGATGAACAAGTGAACAAAAGCTCATATTGAGTTCAACCCGACATTCGGACCGAAGGAGTATCTATCATATATTTGCTTCTAAAGTCATTTCGATGGAGTATGGTACTTGTCTCTAAAGACTCTTTCTTATGAAGATTTGTATGACGTGTCAAGTAGGACTTTATTACGGCTCGTAGTCACTATTCAAAGTCCTGTTCAAATTCTGAAATATATTTTAGACAGATTCTAAAGACCCACGATTATCGGGTTTTCGATATTGGCGGAATCGTTTATGGAAGTTTGTAATATTTGATTGACAAGATATTTCTTCAAATCAGATCAGTAGAATATCTATGATTGGATATCACCTTCCAAGAATAAGGACCTGTTGATCATTTGAATCAACTCTACTTTTGGAAACTAAAGATTTAATTTATGGGCGACTAAATCGAAGAGCTCGGACTCTACTCCAACGGCTACTATATTTTTTTTTGATACGGTCTCGTTCAATCACGATTGATGACATCCAATCAATGATTGAAGAGCGATCCTTTGAAGGATTGTCCAACGGCTAGTTTGGAAGCACAAGAGTATAAAAGAAGATTCCTGGCGACCAACGAGTAGGTTAGAGACAATATAATTTCAAAAGGCCCGAGTGTTTCGATTCACATTCTTATTTCAAAGTTCTTTCATTATGAGGTTTTGTAAGAGCGATTGAGAGTATCATCCCTTCTAACCTCCTTGATTTCATTCTAGTGGAATCCGCCCGGTCAGTACAAGACAAAGCGGATATGATCGGAGGAGTACAGAGTGCAAATCAAGATTGATAGCACACAAAACGATCGACTGAAACATTAGATGCCATGCGAGGATACTTTGGCGTGTAGAGCTCGACTATACCTTTTCGAGGTCGCAGCTCATGGGAGATGGCCCGGCGAGCACCGGACGATTCGGCTTCAATGGCGATCGTGCAAGCTCACGATCGCCTCTTTCTCTCTCTTCTTCTTCTTCTTCTCTCTCTCTCTCTCTCTCTCTCTCTCTCTCTCTCTCGTTTGTTGAAGTTGTGTGAACCAAATGAGCCTATTTCGAATCAAAATGCATGAGGTTTAAGTAAAAATGTTTTTTTTTTCAATTTTGGCTCGTTGGGAGGGAGTAAGTCAGTGGACGATCGCACGTGCCTGTTGTCGGAGACATGTGCAAAATGGTCCATCGGCGGTAAGGAATATCTAGTGAACTTAATGAGATTCAAGCGAGCTCAAATTCTAGGCCATTTGGCTTGAGTTTGGTATGAGTTTCTACCGAATACAACCATTGGTATTTTTAGCCTCGTTGACACCGTGCACCTAGACCGTTGGATTTGTCCTAATCGACGCAGGACATGCCGACCAACAAAAGCCCTCCATCTATTCCACCGATTAGGGCCAATTGGATCGTCAATTTCTCGATCTAATTTCGATCTTCAAGTCTGGTATTTGCACAGGAAATTCCATTTGGGGAAGTTGAGTTCGACGGGGTCGTTGGGTTGGACCCGGTTGTACCAATTTCTTCAATTGACCTGCAAATCCTCAACATTTATCAAATTAAATCACATAATTGGAATCCGCGGCATGAATTCTATCTAAAAATGTGGTTTTGCCCAAAAGTTTAACATGAATTGAATGAAAACCCCAAATTGCATAACTCACCGAGAATTAAAATTGAGCGATTGAGGCCTTAAACGACCAATTCAGCTCACATTACCTGTGCAAATCGGTTCAAAAGGTGGAACAAAGGGCTGTTATACTGCTTTTGCCAACCTCATTCCAGCATATTGGTGTCCGGCATGCTCGCCATAAAGCGCCTCAAAGGGTGCCATTCGGATGCTCGCTAGTAGCCGTTATTTTAGGCGAATTCCACTAAATGCTGTTGGTCCTCCCATCCACCTTTAAAATCAATAACACATGCTCGCAGCATATCCTCAAGTGTTTGTATTGTCCTTTCAAATTCTCCATCGATCTGCATGGATGGTATGTCGTACTAAATTGCAACTTTGTTCCCATGGCATCCCGAATACTCTTCCAAAAATTTGCCGTAAATTTAGGATCCCTATCCGATATTATTGTGATTGGAACTCCATGCATATGAATGAAATGTGCGGATTTGGTCAGCCTATTTACGACTACCCAAATCGAGTCATGTCTCTTCGACTCCTCGGTAATCCCATCACAAAGTCCATTGTTACATGCTCCCATTTCCATTCCGAAATTTCCAAAGGCCGGAGTAATCCACTAGGCTTGCAATATCTGCGCCTTTACTTGTTGGCACGTCAAACACTTTGCGACATACTTAGCCACATCCACCTTCATTCCATTCCACTAGTAGTGCCGACGTAAATTCCGATACATTTTTGTGCTACCGGGGTGAATACCGTAATTGCTCCTATGAGCTTCGGATAAAATCCTTTCTTTAAGTTCCTCGTCGCGGGTACACATAAACGTCCGCGAAATTTCAAAATCCCATCTTTTAACACTTGAAACTCGGGTTTTCTTTTCGCGATGTCCATCTCGAGAATTTTCCGAATCTCGGGATCCGTAGACTACAATGCCTTGATTCATTCTCAAATTTCGGGTTCAATCCTCAAGGTTACTATCAAACTTGAAAGCCGACGGACTTCCAATTTAAATTTAGAATCCCTTAGTCTTTCGAGTAAAGACCATCCCTTAACCAACAAACACCCTATGCTTGACTTTCGACCGAGTGCATCCGCCACTCTATTCGCTTTCCCGGATGGTACGTAATGTCGCAATCATAATCCTTGAGTAATTCCATCCATCGGCGTTGCCTCATGTTTAACTCTTTTTGAGAAAATAAGTACTTCAAACTTTGATGATCGTGTAAATCTGGAATCGTTCGCCACATAAGTAATGCCTCTAGATTTTCGGGGTGAAAACAATAGCAGCTAATTCCAAATCGTGCGTAGGATAGTTCCTCTTGCGAGGTCTAAACTGTCGCGAGGCATAAGCGATGATTTTTCCATGTTGCATCAACACACACCCTAATCCCTTTAGCGAAGCATCGCTATATATCTCATAATCTCCTAGAAAATCCTTTCACACTTATCCGTCCACTCGAACCTCACATCTTTCCTAGTTAACCTCATCAACGGAGTAGCTATGGATGCAAAATTTTCCACAAATCGTCTATAGTAACTCGCTAATCCCGTAAAACTTCGGACTTCGGTAATCGTTGTGGGTCGAGGCCAATTTATCACCGCCTCAATCTTTGTAGGGTCCACGGAGATTCCTTCTCCGGATATCACATGATCAAGGAACGTCACTTTATTCAGCCAAAATTAGCATTTACTAAACTTGGCGTAGAGCGAATGCTCCCTTAAAGTCGCAGGATAATGTTCGGATGTTCTTCATGTTCCTCAATACTCCTTGAGTAAATCAAGATGTCATCGATGAAGACAATGACAAACCGATCCAGGAATTCCTTAAACACTTGATGCATTAAATCCATAAATGCAGAAGGGGCATTAGTTAAGCCGAAAGGCATAACTCGTGAATTCATAGTGTCTATACCTCGTTTTGAAAGCCGTTTTCGATATGTCTTCTTTCTTAACCCTCAACTGGTGATAACCGGTTCTCAAATCTATTTTAGAAAATACAGAGGCTCCTTGCAATTGATCGAATAGATCATCAATCCTTGGCAACGGATATTTATTTTTAATAGTCACCTAATTTAGTTATCTCGTAATCAATACATAAACGCAGGGATCCATCCTTTTTCGTTATGAATAACACCGGCGCTCACCACGGCGATGCGCTCGGTCGAATGAATCCCTTATCTAGCAACTCTTGCATCCGAACTTTCTGTTCTTTCAATTCTAACAACGACATCCTATAAAGTGCCTTAGAAATTGGCTCCGTTCTGTGGTCTAACTTAATCACAAATTCAATTTCCCTTTCCGGAGGTAATCCTAGTAATTCCCGAGGAAAAACGTCGGGAAATTCTCATACTACCACAATATCCTCTAACTTGAGTTCCCTGATCGTGTCTACAACTATAGCCAAATACACCTGGCATCCTTCCATGATTAACTTCTCCACTTCAAGTGACGATATTAAAGGGATCGAGGTTCCACCACGACTTCCTACCAATTCATAGCTAGGATGACCATCGGGGTTAAACCGAATCACTCGGTTACTACAATCAACTAGACCCTTTTGTCTACTCAACCAATCCATCCCAATAATCACATCAAAATCATACATAGGTAGCACGACCAAATCTATCCTTTCTTCGCTAGTGCCAATAACTATCCTACAATCCGCACAACCTAGCGAGACTAGCACATCATCCTTTAACGGTGTGGTAACATGCAATATCACATTCAGTGGTTTCAATTCCACACCCACCAAATCAGCAAAACCGAGCAAATATAAAGGAATGTGAAGCTCCATGATCAAACAAAGCATCCGCAGCTTGATCACATAAATAGACCATACCCGTGATTACGCTAGGTGCTTCCTCCGCTTCTCTACGTGCCACAAAGATAAACTCTTCCTTGAGCTGGCGGCCGATTCCGATCGTTCGTTGAATTATAGCTGGTTGTCTAGTATGTGATCTTTGTCCTTGAGTTCGGTTCCCCGAGCTTGACTCGGACAATTCCTTATGTGATGACCCAACCGGCCACACTTAAAACATGCACTCGTCCTACTAGGACGGGGTCCACTTTCATGCCTTCTACCACAAAGACGACGGCTCCCATTTGATCGATACGGTGGCTTCCCAATAATCTTCCGAACAGGAGGTACAAAGCGTCTATTATTCGCCATTGGTCTCTTACCAAATTGCCTATTGTCTCTCGAAGGAGCGAATCGCGATCTAGAAGCAACGGCTCTTTCTTTCATGTCCCTCTCTATCATTTGGCCTCGCTCATAAATCTCCTTATAAGTCCTCAAATTCATGGCTACCATCTTCTCGAAGTTCCGGCCTCAATCCATCTGCGAATCTTCGCGCCTTCTCTAATGGGTCCTCAACCGATCTCGGCATGTACTTTGACAGCCTAGTGAACTCGACTTCATACTAATCCACCGTCAACTAATTTTGGCGCAACTACTGGAATTCTACTTATTTCCTTTCTTGTACCATTTCTAAGAAGTACTTATCATTAAACGCAGCGAGTGAAGGCAGCCCAAGTAATGGTAGTACCTCTAGGAAATACCCCATCTTTCGTAGCATTCCACTAATCATTAGTGTGCCTTCTAGTTGACAATGCAGCCAACGCACCCTTTCCTCGTCCGTACATTTCAACACTTCAAAAGCTTTCTCTAACTTTTCTATCCATCTTGACGCTAGCTTACGATCTCCGGCTCCATCAAACTGGGTCGGCTTCAGTCTCATAAACCGCTCAACTAATCGACCCATCTACCTAGCCGCATTTCCTTCATTCCGAGCATTGCCTATCTCAACGCCCTAGTCATTATTCTCGTTAACCCGGGCGTTACCAACTCCAATGCCCCGACCATTATTATTATTAGTCCCATCATCTCCAATGTTATTATTTGTCGCGTTAACAGTAGCCATGGCAGCTCCCATAGCCTAGGCAATATCGGCATCTCTATCCCGAGCCCGCCTGTCTAATAAATCACCAATTCATTCCAAGGCTCTCAAGACTCCATCCATTCTAGGATCCTCCGTCGTAGGTAGCCTCGAGTTAGAAGCTCCACCCCTAGGTCTTCCAGGTCTACGATTCATCTTGGTTCACACTTGTCGCACTTGATTCACTAGAATTCCGTCACGAATTAGAGATGACGTAGATCTCTACTCAAGTCCAGTGATTCTACACTACTCAACTAGCAATCATAATCATAGCATCTAACCATTCAATCACACACCCGAACACATTAATCAAGGATGCACCATTGTACTTCAAGTCCAAGTTGCATCCGCAACTTAGTATTATCAAAACAATTATTCACTCATCAAGCCAAGCATCCATAATCAATTCATGTGCTAGTGCGATACTTAGTCATGATCACCTATTCACCACAATCATGCCAATTCAAGATGCCAATCACATACGCCAATTCATATGCCATGCATTTCGTGCTTAACTCTATCAAGTTCTCCCTATGGTCTCACTACCCCACCATCCAAATTCCATCACTCCTTATCACTCCAATCCTCAATCAACTTGGATCGACCCGACCTTGCTCTAATACCAAGCGAATAGGAGATGTCACGCCCGCGATCCTTTGAGGGCGTGGCACATCCACCAAAATCGCTTCTAACCCGAGGATACGACTCATACGACGGACCATGAGATGAAACACGCAAGCGAAAGAGAAAAGAAACACAACCCCGACATTAAATGCATGGATGAATAGGGATATTAACCAGGTAATCATATAAATATAATATTCACATTCGGGTATACACGCAAAAGTCGAGAAAGGTTCATAAACCGAACACACCTAAAGATAAGTCGAAGGTTTAGGGTTGACATCAAAATATTATAACAACACCCATCAAAAGTCTAACTCAATAGAGTGTTCCTCCGGATCTTCACCCAGGCAATCTAACTACTCGGTAGAACTGTCCGTCTCGTCGTCGTCTTCTACTTCTTCTTCTTTGGATCGCCTAAGTATATCAACAACATATCTCCCACTGGGGTCTAAAAAATGGATCCCACAACGGGGTGAGATTTACATCTCAAAGAAGTGAGCCCTAACCCTAAACTAGACCACCGGTCCCACCCGGACTATGCAATGCGATCACAAACAAGGATGCACCAACACAGCTAGCTCATGGAAAATAAATATCAAACGCTTCTATAAAATTGGCAAGAACAAGAATAATTGTCAAAATACATCACATATACGCCATGAGATCGAAAGTATCACACTAGCACGAATCACATTAATAACTTCGGGAATTATCATAGTAGTACTACATACTTTCATCGCTAAGGGCTCCTAGCTACGATGTATTTTCCAAAGGGCTCAATAGCCAATTCCAACTATATAAGGGCTCTCTTACCCAATTTCGGTCATATATAAGGGCTCTACGACCCAATTTCAATCATATAAGGGCTCTATAGCCAATCTCAATAATATAAGGGTTCTACAACCCAATCTCAATAATATCGGGGCTCTACAATCAAATTCAATTACATAATTCACCAATCAATTAATTTCGCAACCCAATTCATCCCGGTCGCGCCCAAGTGTTCAAGTAAGGTTTAGGGAACACTTACCCGTAGGTCAAGCTAGCAAATTTTCATTCCAAATGAGCCTCCGGGTTCAGCTCACTCATGGCCAATAGGGAAATTTGCGCGTACCTATGAAAATTGCATCGAAACGCATTCAATTCTCAAATCTATTGTGCCAATACTTCGCCAACACATCAATTAACATCCTAAGGTGTCTTAAAGATGAATTTGAGGCAAGGCGACACTATCCACAGCCCCTAATTGGTTCGGTTCGCTCAATCCCAGAATAGGATAGTTTCGATTCTACTATACCCCATTTCAATCAGTCCATAAATCAATCCAAGCTTCAATTTATCACGAAATTAACTTGCCAAAACCTCAATATACATGTCTCGTATACTCATCAAAAATTTGAAGTCAAAACAATGCCTCTAAGACCTCTATTGATAGACTTTTAGAAAATATTCCTAAAAAATTTAGTAAGATATGGTTTCGTAGAAACTATATCTAAATAAATCTTTAGGAATAGAAAGTTTCTTAAAAGCTTTATCGATTAATTTTACCTTGAAATTTAAATCAAGAGAATCAAATCAAAGATATTTCAAGTCCGGCCGAAGATTGCATAAGAATTGAAAAAATCTCAAGCAAAATTCGGCATATCTCATGCATATTTTGAATATTTTCGTTGCATATCCTGGCCATATCTCATGTCATCTTATGTGATTTCATGCATATCTTATCTTATTCATGAAAATATACAAAAAACATATCTCATTGCATATCTCGTATTTTCCATGCATATTTTTTGCATATATTGTGCCATCTTTGCATATTTTTCTCATATCATATTTTTGGAAATCACATTTCGCATATCCCATGTCATGCTTTAATGTCACATGTTGTTCATTTGCATATTTTGAATATCACCTACATCCCACCATATTTTTCTCATATCATATTTTTTTGGAAATCACATTTCGCATATCCCATGTCATGCTTTAATGTCACATGTTGTTCATTTGCATATTTTGAATATCACCTACATCCCACCATATTTTCGAAAATTGCATATTCATGCATCATTATTTTTGAAAATCACATGTTGCATAATATCACTTGTGATGCCTTATTTTCTTTTCTTTATGCCATGCCATGATATGTTATGTAAGGTGGAAAATCATTTTTAGTTCATTTTTAGTCCATGGCATAATCTATTTGTTTGCATAAATGTTTTGCATGCTATCCATGTCAATTGCATGATCTTTGTATATATTAGAATAAATTGTCTTGCATTTTGTGTCATGTTTTATGCCCATCTTGCATGCTTTAACTTTAGGGTTTAGGGTTTAGGGTTTAGGGGTTTAGGGTTTAGGGTTTAGGGTTTAGGGTTTAGGCCTAGGTTTAGGGCTTAGGGCCTAGGGTTTAGGCCTAGGGCCTAGGGCCTAGGGCCCAGGGCCTAGGCCTAGGGCCCAGGGCCCAGGCCTAGGGCCTAGGGCCCAGGGCCCAGGCCTAGGGCCTAGGGCCAGGGCCTAGGCCCAGGGCCTAGGCCCAGGGCCCAGGGCCTAGGCCTAGGCCTAGGCCCAGGGCCTAGGGCCCAGGCCCAGGCCAGGGCCCAGGGCCCAGGGCCCAGGCCTAGGGCCCAGGGCCCAGGCCCAGGGCCCAGGCCCAGGGCCCAGGCCTAGGCCCAGGGCCCAGGGCCCAGGCCTAGGGCCCAGGGCCTAGGGCCTAGGCCCAGGCCTAGGCCCAGGCCTAGGCCCAGGGCCCAGGCCCAGGGCCTAGGGCCCAGGGCCCAGGGCCCAGGCCTAGGCCTAGGGCCTAGGGCCAGGGCCTAGGGCCTAGGCCTAGGGCCTAGGCCCAGGGCCTAGGCCTAGGCCTAGGGCCCAGGGCCTAGGGCCTAGGCCTAGGGCCCAGGGCCTAGGCCCAGGGCCCAGGGCCTAGGGCCCAGGCCCAGGGCCTAGGGCCCAGGCCCAGGGCCCAGGGCCCAGGGCCTAGGGCCCAGGGCCTAGGCCTAGGGCCCAGGGCCTAGGGCCTAGGCCCAGGGCCTAGGCCTAGGGCCCAGGCCCAGGCCTAGGCCTAGGCGGCCCAGGCCCAGGGCCCAGGGCCCAGGGCCTAGGGCCTGGCCTAGGGCCTAGGCCTAGGGCCCAGGGCCTAGGCCCATAGGCCTAGGGCCTAGGGCCTAGGCCCAGGGCCTAGGCCCAGGGCCTAGGCCTAGGCCCAGGGCCCAGGCCCAGGGCCCAGGCCTAGGCCCAGGCCCAGGCCCAGGCCTAGGCCCAGGCCCAGGGCCCAGGGCCTAGGGCCCAGGGCCCAGGCCCAGGGCCTAGGCCCAGGCCCAGGGCCCAGGCCTAGGCCCAGGGCCTAGGGCCCAGGGCCCAGGCCCAGGCCTAGGGCCCAGGGCCCAGGCCCAGGGCCCAGGGCCCAGGGCCCAGGCCCAGGCCCAGGGCCCAGGCCCAGGCCCAGGCCCAGGCCCAGGGCCCAGGGCCCAGGGCCCAGGGCCTAGGGCCCAGGGCCTAGGGCCTAGGGCCCAGGCCTAGGGCCTAGGCCTAGGGCCTAGGCCTAGGCCTAGGCCTAGGGCCTAGGCCTAGGCCCAGGGCCTAGGGCCCAGGGCCCAGGGCCTAGGCCTAGGGCCTAGGGCCCAGGGGCCCAGGGCCCAGGCCCAGGGCCCAGGGCCCAGGGCCCAGGGCCTAGGGCCCAGGCCTAGGCCCAGGCCCAGGCCCAGGGCCTAGGCCTAGGCCTAGGGCCTAGGCCCAGGGCCTAGGCCCAGGGCCCAGGGCCTAGGCCCAGGCCTAGGCCCAGGCCTAGGCCCAGGCCCAGGGCCTAGGGCCCAGGCCTAGGCCCAGGGCCCAGGCCCAGGCCCAGGGCCTAGGCCTAGGCCTAGGGCCCAGGCCCAGGGCCCAGGGCCCAGGGCCCAGGCCCAGGCCCAGGGCCCAGGCCCAGGGCCCAGGCCTAGGCCCAGGGCCTAGGCCCAGGGCCTAGGCCTAGGCCCAGGGCCTAGGCCCAGGGCCCAGGCCTAGGCCTAGGGCCCAGGGCCCAGGGCCCAGGGCCCAGGGCCTAGGGCCCAGGGCCTAGGGCCTAGGGCCTAGGCCTAGGGCCCAGGGCCCAGGCCCAGGGCCCAGGGCCCAGGGCCCAGGCCCAGGGCCCAGGGCCCAGGCCCAGGGCCCAGGGCCCAGGCCCAGGCCCAGGCCCAGGCCCAGGGCCTAGGCCCAGGCCTAGGCCTAGGGCCCAGGGCCCAGGGCCCAGGGCCTAGGCCCAGGCCCAGGGCCCAGGCCCAGGCCTAGGCCCAGGCCCAGGGCCCAGGCCCAGGGCCCAGGCCTAGGCCCAGGCCCAGGCCCAGGGCCTAGGCCCAGGCCCAGGCCCAGGCCTAGGCCTAGGCCTAGGCCCAGGGCCCAGGGCCTAGGCCTAGGGCCTAGGCCCAGGCCCAGGGCCCAGGCCTAGGCCTAGGGCCTAGGGCCTAGGCCTAGGCCCAGGGCCCAGGCCCAGGGCCTAGGCCTAGGCCTAGGGCCTAGGGCCCAGGCCCAGGGCCCAGGGCCCAGGGCCCAGGCCTAGGGCCCAGGCCTAGGGCCCAGGGCCCAGGGCCTAGGGCCCAGGCCCAGGGCCCAGGGCCCAGGCCCAGGCCCAGGGCCCAGGCCTAGGCCCAGGCCTAGGGCCCAGGGCCTAGGCCTAGGCCTAGGCCTAGGGCCTAGGCCTAGGCCTAGGGCCCAGGCCCAGGGCCCAGGCCTAGGGCCTAGGGCCCAGGGCCTAGGCCCAGGGCCCAGGCCTAGGCCCAGGCCCAGGCCCAGGCCCAGGCCCAGGCCCAGGCCTAGGCCTAGGCCCAGGGCCCAGGGCCTAGGGCCCAGGCCCAGGGCCCAGGCCCAGGCCCAGGGCCCAGGCCTAGGGCCCAGGGCCCAGGGCCTAGGCCCAGGCCTAGGCCTAGGCCCAGGGCCCAGGCCCAGGGCCCAGGGCCCAGGGCCCAGGGGCCCAGGGCCCAGGCCTAGGCCTAGGCCCAGGCCCAGGGCCTAGGCCTAGGGCCTAGGCCTAGGGCCCAGGGCCCAGGGCCTAGGGCCCAGGGCCCAGGCCTAGGCCCAGGGCCCAGGCCTAGGCCTAGGGCCCAGGCCCAGGGCCTAGGCCCAGGGCCCAGGGCCCAGGCCTAGGGCCCAGGCCCAGGGCCCAGGCCTAGGCCCAGGGCCCAGGCCCAGGCCCAGGGCCCAGGCCCAGGGCCTAGGCCCAGGGCCCAGGCCTAGGCCTAGGCCTAGGCCTAGGGCCTAGGGCCCAGGCCCAGGCCTAGGCCCAGGGCCTAGGCCTAGGGCCCAGGGCCCAGGCCCAGGCCCAGGGCCCAGGGCCCAGGGCCCAGGCCCAGGCCCAGGCCCAGGCCCAGGGCCCAGGCCCAGGCCCAGGCCCAGGGCCCAGGCCCAGGCCCAGGCCCAGGCCCAGGGCCCAGGCCCAGGCCTAGGCCCAGGCCCAGGGCCCAGGGCCCAGGCCCAGGGCCCAGGCCCAGGCCTAGGCCCAGGCCTAGGCCCAGGCCCAGGCTCAGGCCCAGGCCCAGGCCTAGGCCCAGGGCCTAGGCCCAGGCCTAGGCCCAGGCCCAGGGCCCAGGCCCAGGGCCCAGGGCCCAGGCCCAGGCCTAGGCCTAGGCCCAGGGCCCAGGCCCAGGGCCTAGGCCTAGGCCCAGGCCCAGGGCCTAGGCCTAGGCCCAGGCCCAGGCCTAGGCCTAGGCCTAGGCCTAGGCCCAGGCCCAGGCCTAGGCCCAGGCCCAGGGCCCAGGCCTAGGCCTAGGCCTAGGGCCTAGGGCCCAGGGCCCAGGGCCCAGGCCCAGGCCCAGGCCCAGGCCCAGGCCCAGGCCTAGGCCCAGGCCTAGGCCTAGGGCCTAGGCCTAGGCCTAGGCCTAGGCCCAGGGCCCAGGCCCAGGGCCTAGGGCCCAGGCCCAGGGCCCAGGCCCAGGCCCAGGCCCAGGGCCCAGGCCTAGGGCCTAGGCCTAGGCCTAGGCCTAGGCCCAGGGCCCAGGGCCCAGGCCCAGGCCTAGGCCCAGGCCTAGGGCCCAGGGCCTAGGCCCAGGGCCCAGGGCCTAGGCCCAGGGCCTAGGCCCAGGGCCTAGGGCCCAGGCCTAGGGCCCAGGCCCAGGGCCCAGGGCCCAGGGCCTAGGCCCAGGCCCAGGGCCCAGGGCCCAGGCCCAGGCCCAGGGCCTAGGCCCAGGGCCTAGGCCTAGGGCCCAGGGCCTAGGGCCTAGGCCCAGGCCCAGGGCCTAGGCCTAGGCCCAGGGCCTAGGGCCCAGGCCCAGGGCCCAGGGCCCAGGCCCAGGCCCAGGCCTAGGCCTAGGCCCAGGCCTAGGCCCAGGCCCAGGCCCAGGCCCAGGCCCAGGCCCAGGGCCCAGGGCCCAGGCCCAGGGCCTAGGGCCTAGGCCTAGGCCCAGGGCCCAGGGCCCAGGGCCCAGGGCCCAGGGCCCAGGCCTAGGGCCTAGGGCCTAGGGCCCAGGCCCAGGGCCCAGGCCTAGGGCCCAGGGCCTAGGCCCAGGGCCTAGGCCCAGGCCCAGGGCCCAGGGCCCAGGGCCCAGGGCCTAGGCCCAGGCCCAGGCCCAGGGCCCAGGCCCAGGCCCAGGGCCCAGGGCCTAGGCCTAGGGCCCAGGCCCAGGCCTAGGCCCAGGCCCAGGGCCCAGGCCCAGGCCTAGGCCCAGGCCCAGGCCTAGGGCCCAGGGCCTAGGGCCTAGGCCCAGGGCCTAGGCCCAGGGCCCAGGCCCAGGGCCCAGGCCCAGGCCCAGGCCTAGGGCCCAGGCCCAGGCCCAGGCCCAGGGCCTAGGCCTAGGCCCAGGCCCAGGGCCCAGGCCCAGGGCCCAGGCCCAGGCCTAGGCCCAGGGCCTAGGCCTAGGGCCCAGGGCCCAGGCCCAGGCCCAGGGCCCAGGCCCAGGCCTAGGCCCAGGCCCAGGGCCTAGGCCCAGGGCCTAGGCCTAGGCCCAGGGCCTAGGCCCAGGGCCCAGGCCTAGGGCCTAGGCCTAGGCCCAGGGCCCAGGCCCAGGCCTAGGGCCTAGGCCCAGGGCCTAGGGCCTAGGGCCCAGGGCCTAGGCCTAGGCCTAGGGCCTAGGCCTAGGGCCTAGGCCTAGGGCCTAGGGCCTAGGGCCTAGGCCTAGGCCCAGGGCCTAGGGCCCAGGCCTAGGGCCCAGGCCCAGGGCCTAGGCCCAGGGCCTAGGCCTAGGCCCAGGCCCAGGCCCAGGCCCAGGGCCCAGGGCCCAGGGCCCAGGCCCAGGCCCAGGCCTAGGGCCCAGGCCCAGGGCCTAGGGCCTAGGCCCAGGCCCAGGCCTAGGGCCCAGGCCTAGGCCAGGGCCCAGGGCCTAGGGCCCAGGGCCTAGGGCCCAGGGCCCAGGCCTAGGGCCTAGGCCCAGGGCCTAGGGCCCAGGCCTAGGGCCCAGGGCCTAGGCAGGCCTAGGCCTAGGCCCAGGGCCCAGGGCCCAGGGCCCAGGCCCAGGGCCCAGGCCCAGGGCCCAGGCCCAGGGCCTAGGCCCAGGGCCCAGGGCCTAGGCCCAGGCCCAGGCCCAGGCCCAGGGCCCAGGGCCCAGGCCCAGGCCCAGGGCCCAGGGCCTAGGCCTCAGGCCCAAGGCCTAGGGCCTAGGGCCCAGGCCTAGGCCCAGGGCCCAGGCCTAGGGCCTAGGGCCTAGGGCCTAGGCCTAGGCCCAGGCCCAGGCCTAGGCCCAGGGCCTAGGGCCTAGGGCCTAGGCCCAGGCCTAGGCCCAGGGCCTAGGGCCCAGGCCTAGGGCCCAGGCCCAGGGCCCAGGGCCCAGGGCCCAGGGCCCAGGCCCAGGGCCCAGGCCCAGGGCCCAGGCCCAGGCCTAGGCCTAGGCCTAGGCCCAGGGCCTAGGCCCAGGGCCCAGGCCCAGGGCCTAGGCCTAGGCCCAGGGCCTAGGGCCCAGGGCCTAGGCCTAGGGCCCAGGCCTAGGGCCTAGGCCCAGGCCCAGGCCCAGGGCCCAGGGCCTAGGCCCAGGCCTAGGGCCCAGGGCCTAGGGCCTAGGCCTAGGCCTAGGGCCTAGGGCCTAGGGCCTAGGGCCCAGGGCCTAGGCCTAGGGCCCAGGCCTAGGGCCCAGGCCCAGGCCCAGGCCCAGGGCCCAGGGCCCAGGCCCAGGGCCTAGGGCCCAGGCCCAGGGCCCAGGGCCCAGGCCCAGGGCCTAGGGCCCAGGGCCCAGGCCTAGGCCCAGGGCCCAGGGCCCAGGCCCAGGGCCCAGGGCCCAGGCCCAGGGCCCAGGCCCAGGCCTAGGCCTAGGCCTAGGGCCTAGGCCCAGGGCCTAGGGCCCAGGGCCCAGGCCTAGGGCCTAGGCCTAGGCCCAGGCCTAGGCCTAGGCCTAGGGCCTAGGGCCCAGGGCCTAGGGCCCAGGCCCAGGGCCCAGGCCTAGGGCCCAGGCCCAGGCCTAGGCCCAGGCCCAGGCCCAGGCCCAGGGCCTAGGGCCCAGGCCCAGGGCCTAGGCCTAGGCCCAGGGCCTAGGCCCAGGGCCCAGGGCCCAGGCCTAGGCCTAGGGCCCAGGCCCAGGGCCCAGGGCCTAGGCCTAGGGCCTAGGCCCAGGGCCCAGGGCCTAGGGCCCAGGCCCAGGGCCTAGGCCTAGGCCCAGGGCCTAGGCCCAGGCCTAGGGCCCAGGGCCCAGGCCTAGGCCTAGGCCCAGGGCCTAGGCCTAGGCCTAGGCCTAGGCCTAGGGCCTAGGGCCTAGGCCCAGGGCCTAGGGCCTAGGGCCCAGGCCCAGGCCTAGGGCCCAGGCCCAGGCCTAGGCCCAGGGCCCAGGGCCCAGGGCCCAGGCCCAGGCCTAGGCCCAGGGCCCAGGGCCCAGGCCTAGGCCTAGGCCCAGGCCTAGGCCTAGGCCTAGGCCTAGGCCCAGGCCCAGGCCCAGGGCCTAGGCCCAGGCCCAGGGCCCAGGCCCAGGCCTAGGCCCAGGGCCCAGGGCCTAGGGCCCAGGCCCAGGGCCTAGGCCTAGGGCCTAGGCCCAGGGCCCAGGGCCCAGGCCCAGGGCCCAGGCCCAGGCCTAGGCCCAGGGCCCAGGGCCTAGGCCCAGGGCCCAGGGCCTAGGCCTAGGCCTAGGCCTAGGGCCCAGGGCCCAGGGCCTAGGCCTAGGCCCAGGCCCAGGGCCTAGGCCCAGGCCCAGGCCCAGGGCCCAGGCCCAGGGCCCAGGCCCAGGGCCCAGGCCTAGGCCCAGGGCCCAGGGCCCAGGGCCCAGGGCCTAGGCCCAGGCCCAGGGCCCAGGCCCAGGGCCCAGGCCCAGGCCCAGGGCCTAGGGCCCAGGCCCAGGGCCTAGGGCCCAGGCCCAGGGCCTAGGGCCCAGCGGGCCTAGGCCCAGGGCCCAGGCCCAGGCCTAGGGCCCAGGCCCAGGCCCAGGGCCCAGGCCCAGGCCCAGGCCCAGGCCTAGGCCCAGGGCCTAGGCCCAGGGCCTAGGGCCCAGGGCCCAGGCCTAGGGCCCAGGGCCTAGGGCCTAGGGCCTAGGCCTAGGCCTAGGGCCCAGGGCCTAGGCCTAGGCCTAGGCCCAGGCCTAGGCCCAGGGCCCAGGGCCCAGGCCTAGGCCCAGGGCCCAGGCCCAGGGCCCAGGCCCAGGCCCAGGGCCCAGGGCCCAGGGCCCAGGGCCTAGGCCCAGGGCCTAGGGCCTAGGCCCAGGGCCCAGGGCCCAGGCCCAGGGCCCAGGGCCCAGGGCCCAGGCCTAGGCCTAGGCCCAGGGCCCAGGCCCAGGGCCTAGGCCCAGGGCCCAGGGCCCAGGCCCAGGCCCAGGGCCCAGGGCCCAGGGCCTAGGCCCAGGCCTAGGCCTAGGGCCCAGGGCCCAGGCCCAGGCCCAGGGCCCAGGCCCAGGCCCAGGCCCAGGCCTAGGCCTAGGCCCAGGGCCTAGGCCTAGGCCCAGGCCTAGGGCCTAGGGCCTAGGCCAGGGGCCTAGGGCCCAGGCCCAGGGCCCAGGCCTAGGCCCAGGGCCCAGGCCCAGGGCCCAGGGCCCAGGGCCTAGGCCCAGGGCCTAGGCCTAGGCCCAGGCCTAGGGCCCAGGCCCAGGCCCAGGGCCCAGGGCCCAGGCCCAGGGCCCAGGCCCAGGCCTAGGGCCTAGGCCTAGGCCTAGGCCCAGGCCTAGGCCTAGGCCTAGGGCCCAGGGCCCAGGCCCAGGCCCAGGCCCAGGCCCAGGCCCAGGCCCAGGCCCAGGGCCCAGGGCCCAGGGCCCAGGGCCCAGGCCCAGGGCCAGGCCCAGGCCCAGGCCTAGGCCTAGGGCCTAGGCCTAGGCCTAGGGCCCAGGGCCCAGGGCCTAGGCCTAGGGCCTAGGGCCTAGGCCCAGGCCTAGGGCCTAGGCCTAGGCCCAGGGCCTAGGCCTAGGGCCCAGGGCCCAGGCCCAGGCCTAGGGCCCAGGCCCAGGGCCTAGGCCCAGGCCCAGGGCCCAGGGCCCAGGCCCAGGCCCAGGGCCCAGGCCCAGGCCCAGGGCCCAGGGCCTAGGCCTAGGGCCCAGGCCCAGGCCCAGGGCCCAGGCCTAGGCCTAGGCCTAGGGCCCAGGCCCAGGCCCAGGCCCAGGGCCCAGGCCCAGGGCCTAGGCCCAGGCCTAGGGCCTAGGGCCTAGGGCCCAGGCCCAGGCCCAGGCCCAGGCCTAGGGCCCAGGCCCAGGCCTAGGCCTAGGGCCCAGGGCCTAGGCCCAGGGCCTAGGCCCAGGCCCAGGGCCCAGGGCCTAGGGCCCAGGGCCTAGGGCCTAGGGCCTAGGCCCAGGGCCCAGGGCCCAGGGCCCAGGGCCTAGGCCTAGGGCCTAGGCCCAGGGCCCAGGCCTAGGCCCAGGGCCCAGGCCCAGGGCCCAGGCCCAGGGCCCAGGCCCAGGGCCCAGGCCCAGGCCCAGGCCCAGGGCCCAGGCCCAGGCCCAGGGCCCAGGCCCAGGGCCCAGGCCTAGGCCTAGGGCCTAGGGCCTAGGCCTAGGCCCAGGGCCTAGGCCTAGGCCCAGGCCCAGGGGCCTAGGCCCAGGGCCTAGGGCCCAGGCCCCTAGGGCCCAGGGCCTAGGGCCC
>JAILYA010000162.1:0-80167 GCA_021437795.1 Rhodamnia rubescens
GACTTGATTACGCATCATATTTCAAGAATAATAATATAGAAGAAGGATGCATTCTTCAAAACCTGAATTCCATTTCGGTTGTTAGTTGTTTTCGGCGATTCATTCTTTGGAAAAGTCGTTTTAGAGGAAAAGCTGCAATAATATCATTATATCGTCTCGGAAGCCGTTTTGGGGATTCTTGACTTGATTCCGCATCATATTTCAAGAATAATAATATAGAAGAAGGATGCATTCTTCAAAACCTGAATTCCATTTCGGTTGTTAGTTGTTTTCGGCAATTCATTCGCCGGAAAAGTCGTTTTAGGGGAAAAGCTGCAATAATATCATTATATCGTCTCGGAAGCCGTTTTGGGGGATTCTTGACTTGATTCCGCATCATATTTCAAGAATAATAATATAGAAGAAGGATGCATTCTTCAAAACCTGAATTCCATTTCGGTTGTTAGTTGTTTTCGGCGATTCATTCGCGGAAAAGTCGTTTTAGAGGGAAAAGCTGCAATAATATCATTATATCGTCTCGGAAGCCGTTTTGGGGGATTCTTGACTTGATTACGCATCATATTTCAAGAATAATAATATAGAAGAAGGATGCATTCTTCAAAACCTGAATTCCATTTCGGTTGTTAGTTGTTTTCGGCAATTCATTCGCCGGAAAAGTCGTTTTAGAGGGAAAAGCTGCAATAATATCATTATATCGTCTCGGAAGCCGTTTTGGGGGATTCTTGACTTGATTACGCATCATATTTCAAGAATAATAATATAGAAGAAGGATGCATTCTTCAAAACCTGAATTCCATTTCGGTTGTTAGTTGTTTTCGGCAATTCATTCCTAGGAAAAGTCGTTTTAGAGGAAAAGCTGCAATAATATCATTATATCGTCTCGGAAGCCGTTTTGGGGGATTCTTGACTTGATTCTGCATCATATTTCAAGAATAATAATATAGAAGAAGGATGCATTCTTCAAAACCTGAATTCCATTTCGGTTGTTAGTTGTTTTCGGCAATTCATTCGCCGGAAAAGTCGTTTTAGAGGAAAAGCTGCAATAATATCATTATATCGTCTCGGAAGCCGTTTTGGGGGATTCTTGACTTGATTCTGCATCATATTTCAAGAATAATAATATAGAAGAAGGATGCATTCTTCAAAACCTGAATTCCATTTCGGTTGTTAGTTGTTTTTCGGCAATTCATTCGCGGGAAAAGTCGTTTTAGAGGGAAAAAGCTGCAATAATATCATTATATCGTCTCGGAAGCCGTTTTGGGGGATTCTTGACTTGATTCTGCATCATATTTCAAGAATAATAATATAGAAGAAGGATGCATTCTTCAAAACCTGAATTCCATTTCGGTTGTTAGTTGTTTTCGGCAATTCATTCGCCGGAAAAGTCGTTTTAGAGGAAAAGCTGCAATAATATCATTATATCGTCTCGGAAGCCGTTTTGGGGGATTCTTGACTTGATTCTGCATCATATTTCAAGAATAATAATATAGAAGAAGGATGCATTCTTCAAAACCTGAATTCCATTTCGGTTGTTAGTTGTTTTCGGCAATTCATTTCGCCGGAAAAGTCGTTTTAGAGGAAAAAGCTGCAATAATATCATTATATCGTCTCGGAAGCCGTTTTGGGGGATTCTTGACTTGATTCTGCATCATATTTCAAGAATAATAATATAGAAGAAGGATGCATTCTTCAAAACCTGAATTCCATTTCGGTTGTTAGTTGTTTTCGGCAATTCATTCGCCGGAAAAGTCGTTTTAGAGGAAAAGCTTGCAATAATATCATTATATCGTCTCGGAAGCCGTTTTGGGGGATTCTTGACTTGATTACGCATCATATTTCAAGAATAATAATATAGAAGAAGGATGCATTCTTCAAAACCTGAATTCCATTTCGGTTGTTAGTTGTTTTCGGCAATTCATTCGCCGGAAAAGTCGTTTTAGAGGAAAAAGCTGCAATAATATCATTATATCGTCTCGGAAGCCGTTTTGGGGGATTCTTGACTTGATTCCGCATCATATTTCAAGAATAATAATATAGAAGAAGGATGCATTCTTCAAAACCTGAATTCCATTTCGGTTGTTAGTTGTTTTCGGCAATTCATTCGCTAGGAAAAGTCGTTTTAGAGGAAAAGCTGCAATAATATCATTATATCGTCTCGGAAGCCGTTTTGGGGGATTCTTGACTTGATTACGCATCATATTTCAAGAATAATAATATAGAAGAAGGATGCATTCTTCAAAACCTGAATTCCATTTCGGTTGTTAGTTGTTTTCGGCAATTCATTCGCTAGGAAAAGTCGTTTTAGAGGGAAAAAGCTGCAATAATATCATTATATCGTCTCGGAAGCCGTTTTGGGGGATTCTTGACTTGATTCTGCATCATATTTCAAGAATAATAATATAGAAGAAGGATGCATTCTTCAAAACCTGAATTCCATTTCGGTTGTTAGTTGTTTTCGGCAATTCATTCTTGGGGAAAAGTCGTTTTAGAGGAAAAAGCTGCAATAATATCATTATATCGTCTCGGAAGCCGTTTTGGGGGATTCTTGACTTGATTCTGCATCATATTTCAAGAATAATAATATAGAAGAAGGATGCATTCTTCAAAACCTGAATTCCATTTCGGTTGTTAGTTGTTTTCGGCAATTCATTCGCTGGAAAAGTCGTTTTAGAGGAAAAAGCTGCAATAATATCATTATATCGTCTCGGAAGCCGTTTTGGGGGATTCTTGACTTGATTCTGCATCATATTTCAAGAATAATAATATAGAAGAAGGATGCATTCTTCAAAACCTGAATTCCATTTCGGTTGTTAGTTGTTTTCGGCAATTCATTCGCCGGAAAAGTCGTTTTAGAGGGAAAAGCTTGCAATAATATCATTATATCGTCTCGGAAGCCGTTTTGGGGGATTCTTGACTTGATTCTGCATCATATTTCAAGAATAATAATATAGAAGAAGGATGCATTCTTCAAAACCTGAATTCCATTTCGGTTGTTAGTTGTTTTCGGCAATTCATTCGCCGGAAAAGTCGTTTTAGAGGAAAAGCTTGCAATAATATCATTATATCGTCTCGGAAGCCGTTTTGGGGGATTCTTGACTTGATTCTGCATCATATTTCAAGAATAATAATATAGAAGAAGGATGCATTCTTCAAAACCTGAATTCCATTTCGGTTGTTAGTTGTTTTCGGCAATTCATTCGCAGGAAAAGTCGTTTTTTAGAGGAAAAGCTGCAATAATATCATTATATCGTCTCGGAAGCCGTTTTGGGGGATTCTTGACTTGATTCTGCATCATATTTCAAGAATAATAATATAGAAGAAGGATGCATTCTTCAAAACCTGAATTCCATTTCGGTTGTTAGTTGTTTTTCGGCAATTCATTCGCGAGGAAAAGTCGTTTTAGAGGGAAAAACTGCAATAATATCATTATATCGTCTCGGAAGCCGTTTTGGGGGATTCTTGACTTGATTCCGCATCATATTTCAAGAATAATAATATAGAAGAAGGATGCATTCTTCAAAACCTGAATTCCATTTCGGTTGTTAGTTGTTTTCGGCAATTCATTCGCCGGAAAAGTCGTTTTAGAGGAAAAGCTGCAATAATATCATTATATCGTCTCGGAAGCCGTTTTGGGGGATTCTTGACTTGATTCTGCATCATATTTCAAGAATAATAATATAGAAGAAGGATGCATTCTTCAAAACCTGAATTCCATTTCGGTTGTTAGTTGTTTTCGGCAATTCATTTTGCCGGAAAAGTCGTTTTAGAGGAAAAGCTGCAATAATATCATTATATCGTCTCGGAAGCCGTTTTGGGGGATTCTTGACTTGATTCTGCATCATATTTCAAGAATAATAATATAGAAGAAGGATGCATTCTTCAAAACCTGAATTCCATTTCGGTTGTTAGTTGTTTTCGGCAATTCATTCGCCGGGAAAAGTCGTTTTAGAGGGAAAAGCTGCAATAATATCATTATATCGTCTCGGAAGCCGTTTTGGGGGATTCTTGACTTGATTCTGCATCATATTTCAAGAATAATAATATAGAAGAAGGATGCATTCTTCAAAACCTGAATTCCATTTCGGTTGTTAGTTGTTTTCGGCAATTCATTCGCCGGAAAAGTCGTTTTAGAGGAAAAAGCTGCAATAATATCATTATATCGTCTCGGAAGCCGTTTTGGGGGATTCTTGACTTGATTCTGCATCATATTTCAAGAATAATAATATAGAAGAAGGATGCGTTCTTCAAAACCTGAATTCCATTTCGGTTGTTAGTTGTTTTCGGCGATTCATTCCTGGAAAAGTCGTTTTAGAGGGAAAAGCTGCAATAATATCATTATATCGTCTCGGAAGCCGTTTTGGGGGATTCTTGACTTGATTCTGCATCATATTTCAAGAATAATAATATAGAAGAAGGATGCATTCTTCAAAACCTGAATTCCATTTCGGTTGTTAGTTGTTTTTTCGGCAATTCATTCGCCGGAAAAGTCGTTTTAGAGGAAAAAGCTTGCAATAATATCATTATATCGTCTCGGAAGCCGTTTTGGGGGATTCTTGACTTGATTCTGCATCATATTTCAAGAATAATAATATAGAAGAAGGATGCATTCTTCAAAACCTGAATTCCATTTCGGTTGTTAGTTGTTTTCGGCAATTCATTCGCGGAAAAGTCGTTTTAGAGGGAAAAGCTGCAATAATATCATTATATCGTCTCGGAAGCCGTTTTGGGGGATTCTTGACTTGATTCTGCATCATATTTCAAGAATAATAATATAGAAGAAGGATGCATTCTTCAAAACCTGAATTCCATTTCGGTTGTTAGTTGTTTTCGGCAATTCATTTCGCGGAAAAGTCGTTTTAGAGGAAAAAGCTGCAATAATATCATTATATCGTCTCGGAAGCCGTTTTGGGGGATTCTTGACTTGATTCTGCATCATATTTCAAGAATAATAATATAGAAGAAGGATGCATTCTTCAAAACCTGAATTCCATTTCGGTTGTTAGTTGTTTTTCGGCATTCATTCGCGGAAAAGTCGTTTTAGAGGAAAAGCTGCAATAATATCATTATATCGTCTCGGAAGCCGTTTTGGGGGATTCTTGACTTGATTCTGCATCATATTTCAAGAATAATAATATAGAAGAAGGATGCATTCTTCAAAACCTGAATTCCATTTCGGTTGTTAGTTGTTTTCGGCAATTCATTCATTGCGGAAAAGTCGTTTTAGAGGAAAAGCTGCAATAATATCATTATATCGTCTCGGAAGCCGTTTTGGGGGATTCTTGACTTGATTCTGCATCATATTTCAAGAATAATAATATAGAAGAAGGATGCATTCTTCAAAACCTGAATTCCATTTCGGTTGTTAGTTGTTTTCGGCAATTCATTCGCCGGAAAAGTCGTTTTAGAGGAAAAGCTGCAATAATATCATTATATCGTCTCGGAAGCCGTTTTTGGGGATTCTTGACTTGATTCTGCATCATATTTCAAGAATAATAATATAGAAGAAGGATGCATTCTTCAAAACCTGAATTCCATTTCGGTTGTTAGTTGTTTTCGGCAATTCATTCGCGGAAAAGTCGTTTTTAGAGGAAAAAGCTGCAATAATATCATTATATCGTCTCGGAAGCCGTTTTGGGGGATTCTTGACTTGATTCTGCATCATATTTCAAGAATAATAATATAGAAGAAGGATGCATTCTTCAAAACCTGAATTCCATTTCGGTTGTTAGTTGTTTTCGGCAATTCATTCGCGGAAAAAGTCGTTTTAGAGGGAAAAGCTGCAATAATATCATTATATCGTCTCGGAAGCCGTTTTGGGGGATTCTTGACTTGATTCTGCATCATATTTCAAGAATAATAATATAGAAGAAGGATGCATTCTTCAAAACCTGAATTCCATTTCGGTTGTTAGTTGTTTTCGGCAATTCATTCGCTGGAAAAGTCGTTTTAGAGGGAAAAGCTGCAATAATATCATTATATCGTCTCGGAAGCCGTTTTGGGGGATTCTTGACTTGATTCTGCATCATATTTCAAGAATAATAATATAGAAGAAGGATGCATTCTTCAAAACCTGAATTCCATTTCGGTTGTTAGTTGTTTTCGGCGATTCATTCGCGGAAAAGTCGTTTTAGAGGGAAAAGCTGCAATAATATCATTATATCGTCTCGGAAGCCGTTTTGGGGGATTCTTGACTTGATTCTGCATCATATTTCAAGAATAATAATATAGAAGAAGGATGCATTCTTCAAAACCTGAATTCCATTTCGGTTGTTAGTTGTTTTCGGCAATTCATTCGCGGGGAAAAGTCGTTTTAGGGGAAAAAGCGCAATAATATCATTATATCGTCTCGGAAGCCGTTTTGGGGGATTCTTGACTTGATTCTGCATCATATTTCAAGAATAATAATATAGAAGAAGGATGCATTCTTCAAAACCTGAATTCCATTTCGGTTGTTAGTTGTTTTCGGCAATTCATTCGCGGAAAAAGTCGTTTTAGAGGAAAAAGCTGCAATAATATCATTATATCGTCTCGGAAGCCGTTTTGGGGGATTCTTGACTTGATTCTGCATCATATTTCAAGAATAATAATATAGAAGAAGGATGCATTCTTCAAAACCTGAATTCCATTTCGGTTGTTAGTTGTTTTCGGCAATTCATTCCCCGGAAAAGTCGTTTTAGAGGAAAAAGTGCAATAATATCATTATATCGTCTCGGAAGCCGTTTTGGGGGATTCTTGACTTGATTCTGCATCATATTTCAAGAATAATAATATAGAAGAAGGATGCATTCTTCAAAACCTGAATTCCATTTCGGTTGTTAGTTGTTTTCGGCGATTCATTCGCGGAAAAGTCGTTTTAGAGGGAAAAGCTGCAATAATATCATTATATCGTCTCGGAAGCCGTTTTGGGGATTCTTGACTTGATTCTGCATCATATTTCAAGAATAATAATATAGAAGAAGGATGCATTCTTCAAAACCTGAATTCCATTTCGGTTGTTAGTTGTTTTCGGCAATTCATTCGCCGGAAAAGTCGTTTTAGGAGGAAAAGCTGCAATAATATCATTATATCGTCTCGGAAGCCGTTTTGGGGGATTCTTGACTTGATTCTGCATCATATTTCAAGAATAATAATATAGAAGAAGGATGCATTCTTCAAAACCTGAATTCCATTTCGGTTGTTAGTTGTTTTCGGCAATTCATTCGCCCGGAAAAGTCGTTTTTTAGAGGAAAAGCTGCAATAATATCATTATATCGTCTCGGAAGCCGTTTTGGGGGATTCTTGACTTGATTCCGCATCATATTTCAAGAATAATAATATAGAAGAAGGATGCATTCTTCAAAACCTGAATTCCATTTCGGTTGTTAGTTGTTTTCGGCAATTCATTCGCCGGAAAAGTCGTTTTAGAGGGAAAAGCTGCAATAATATCATTATATCGTCTCGGAAGCCGTTTTGGGGGATTCTTGACTTGATTCTGCATCATATTTCAAGAATAATAATATAGAAGAAGGATGCATTCTTCAAAACCTGAATTCCATTTCGGTTGTTAGTTGTTTTCGGCAATTCATTCGCGGAAAAGTCGTTTTAGAGGAAAAGCTGCAATAATATCATTATATCGTCTCGGAAGCCGTTTTGGGGGATTCTTGACTTGATTCTGCATCATATTTCAAGAATAATAATATAGAAGAAGGATGCATTCTTCAAAACCTGAATTCCATTTCGGTTGTTAGTTGTTTTCGGCAATTCATTCGCCGGAAAAGTCGTTTTAGAGGAAAAAGCTGCAATAATATCATTATATCGTCTCGGAAGCCGTTTTGGGGGATTCTTGACTTGATTCTGCATCATATTTCAAGAATAATAATATAGAAGAAGGATGCATTCTTCAAAACCTGAATTCCATTTCGGTTGTTAGTTGTTTTCGGCAATTCATTCGCCGGAAAAGTCGTTTTAGAGGAAAAGCTGCAATAATATCTTATATCGTCTCGGAAGCCGTTTTGGGGGATTCTTGACTTGATTCTGCATCATATTTCAAGAATAATAATATAGAAGAAGGATGCATTCTTCAAAACCTGAATTCCATTTCGGTTGTTAGTTGTTTTCGGCAATTCATTCGCGGAAAAGTCGTTTTAGAGGGAAAAGCTGCAATAATATCATTATATCGTCTCGGAAGCCGTTTTGGGGGATTCTTGACTTGATTCTGCATCATATTTCAAGAATAATAATATAGAAGAAGGATGCATTCTTCAAAACCTGAATTCCATTTCGGTTGTTAGTTGTTTTTCGGCAATTCATTGCGCGGAAAAGTCGTTTTAGAGGAAAAAGCTGCGCAATAATATCATTATATCGTCTCGGAAGCCGTTTTGGGGGATTCTTGACTTGATTCTGCATCATATTTCAAGAATAATAATATAGAAGAAGGATGCATTCTTCAAAACCTGAATTCCATTTCGGTTGTTAGTTGTTTTCGGCAATTCATTCGCCGAAAAAGTCGTTTTTGGGGGAAAAAGCTGCAATAATATCATTATATCGTCTCGGAAGCCGTTTTGGGGGATTCTTGACTTGATTCTGCATCATATTTCAAGAATAATAATATAGAAGAAGGATGCATTCTTCAAAACCTGAATTCCATTTCGGTTGTTAGTTGTTTTCGGCAATTCATTCGCCGGAAAAGTCGTTTTAGAGGGAAAAGCTTGCAATAATATCATTATATCGTCTCGGAAGCCGTTTTGGGGGATTCTTGACTTGATTCTGCATCATATTTCAAGAATAATAATATAGAAGAAGGATGCATTCTTCAAAACCTGAATTCCATTTCGGTTGTTAGTTGTTTTTCGGCAATTCATTCGCGGGAAAAGTCGTTTTAGAGGAAAAAGCTGCAATAATATCATTATATCGTCTCGGAAGCCGTTTTTGGGGATTCTTGACTTGATTCTGCATCATATTTCAAGAATAATAATATAGAAGAAGGATGCATTCTTCAAAACCTGAATTCCATTTCGGTTGTTAGTTGTTTTCGGCAATTCATTCGCCGGAAAAGTCGTTTTTAGAGGGAAAAGCTGCTAATAATATCATTATATCGTCTCGGAAGCCGTTTTGGGGGATTCTTGACTTGATTCTGCATCATATTTCAAGAATAATAATATAGAAGAAGGATGCATTCTTCAAAACCTGAATTCCATTTCGGTTGTTAGTTGTTTTCGGCAATTCATTCGCCGGAAAAGTCGTTTTAGAGGGAAAAGCTGCAATAATATCATTATATCGTCTCGGAAGCCGTTTTGGGGGATTCTTGACTTGATTCTGCATCATATTTCAAGAATAATAATATAGAAGAAGGATGCATTCTTCAAAACCTGAATTCCATTTCGGTTGTTAGTTGTTTTCGGCAATTCATTCGCCGGAAAAGTCGTTTTAGGGGGAAAAGCTGCAATAATATCATTATATCGTCTCGGAAGCCGTTTTGGGGGATTCTTGACTTGATTCTGCATCATATTTCAAGAATAATAATATAGAAGAAGGATGCATTCTTCAAAACCTGAATTCCATTTCGGTTGTTAGTTGTTTTCGGCAATTCATTCGCCGGAAAAGTCGTTTTAGAGGGAAAAGCTGCAATAATATCATTATATCGTCTCGGAAGCCGTTTTGGGGGATTCTTGACTTGATTCTGCATCATATTTCAAGAATAATAATATAGAAGAAGGATGCATTCTTCAAAACCTGAATTCCATTTCGGTTGTTAGTTGTTTTCGGCAATTCATTCGCGGGAAAAATCGTTTTAGAGGAAAAAGCTGCAATAATATCATTATATCGTCTCGGAAGCCGTTTTGGGGGATTCTTGACTTGATTCTGCATCATATTTCAAGAATAATAATATAGAAGAAGGATGCATTCTTCAAAACCTGAATTCCATTTCGTGTTGTTAGTTGTTTTCGGCAATTCATTCGCTGGAAAAGTCGTTTTAGAGGGAAAAGCTGCAATAATATCATTATATCGTCTCGGAAGCCGTTTTGGGGGATTCTTGACTTGATTCTGCATCATATTTCAAGAATAATAATATAGAAGAAGGATGCATTCTTCAAAACCTGAATTCCATTTCGGTTGTTAGTTGTTTTCGGCAATTCATTCGCGGAAAAGTCGTTTTTTAGGGGGAAAAGCTGCAATAATATCATTATATCGTCTCGGAAGCCGTTTTGGGGGATTCTTGACTTGATTCTGCATCATATTTCAAGAATAATAATATAGAAGAAGGATGCATTCTTCAAAACCTGAATTCCATTTCGGTTGTTAGTTGTTTTCGGCAATTCATTCGCCGGAAAAGTCGTTTTAGGGGAAAAGCGCAATAATATCATTATATCGTCTCGGAAGCCGTTTTGGGGGATTCTTGACTTGATTCTGCATCATATTTCAAGAATAATAATATAGAAGAAGGATGCATTCTTCAAAACCTGAATTCCATTTCGGTTGTTAGTTGTTTTCGGCAATTCATTCGCGGAAAAGTCGTTTTAGAGGGAAAAGCTGCAATAATATCATTATATCGTCTCGGAAGCCGTTTTGGGGGATTCTTGACTTGATTCTGCATCATATTTCAAGAATAATAATATAGAAGAAGGATGCATTCTTCAAAACCTGAATTCCATTTCGGTTGTTAGTTGTTTTCGGCAATTCATTCATTGCAGGAAAAGTCGTTTTAGAGGGAAAAGCTGCAATAATATCATTATATCGTCTCGGAAGCCGTTTTGGGGGATTCTTGACTTGATTCTGCATCATATTTCAAGAATAATAATATAGAAGAAGGATGCATTCTTCAAAACCTGAATTCCATTTCGGTTGTTAGTTGTTTTCGGCAATTCATTCGCCGGAAAAGTCGTTTTAGAGGAAAAAGCTGCAATAATATCATTATATCGTCTCGGAAGCCGTTTTGGGGGATTCTTGACTTGATTCCGCATCATATTTCAAGAATAATAATATAGAAGAAGGATGCATTCTTCAAAACCTGAATTCCATTTCGGTTGTTAGTTGTTTTCGGCAATTCATTCGCCGGGAAAAGTCGTTTTAGAGGGAAAAGCTGCAATAATATCATTATATCGTCTCGGAAGCCGTTTTGGGGGATTCTTGACTTGATTCTGCATCATATTTCAAGAATAATAATATAGAAGAAGGATGCATTCTTCAAAACCTGAATTCCATTTCGGTTGTTAGTTGTTTTCGGCAATTCATTCGCCGGGAAAAGTCGTTTTAGAGGGAAAAGCTGCAATAATATCATTATATCGTCTCGGAAGCCGTTTTGGGGGATTCTTGACTTGATTCTGCATCATATTTCAAGAATAATAATATAGAAGAAGGATGCATTCTTCAAAACCTGAATTCCATTTCGGTTGTTAGTTGTTTTCGGCAATTCATTCGCGGAAAAGTCGTTTTAGAGGGAAAAGCTGCAATAATATCGTTATATCGTCTCGGAAGCCGTTTTGGGGGATTCTTGACTTGATTCTGCATCATATTTCAAGAATAATAATATAGAAGAAGGATGCATTCTTCAAAACCTGAATTCCATTTCGGTTGTTAGTTGTTTTTCGGCAATTCATTCGCCGGAAAAGTCGTTTTAGAGGAAAAAGCTGCAATAATATCATTATATCGTCTCGGAAGCCGTTTTGGGGGATTCTTGACTTGATTTCGCATCATATTTCAAGAATAATAATATAGAAGAAGGATGCATTCTTCAAAACCTGAATTCCATTTCGGTTGTTAGTTGTTTTCGGCAATTCATTCGCTGGAAAAGTCGTTTTAGAGGGAAAAGCTGCAATAATATCATTATATCGTCTCGGAAGCCGTTTTGGGGGATTCTTGACTTGATTCCGCATCATATTTCAAGAATAATAATATAGAAGAAGGATGCATTCTTCAAAACCTGAATTCCATTTCGGTTGTTAGTTGTTTTCGGCAATTCATTCGCGGGAAAAGTCGTTTTAGAGGGAAAAGCTGCAATAATATCATTATATCGTCTCGGAAGCCGTTTTGGGGGATTCTTGACTTGATTCTGCATCATATTTCAAGAATAATAATATAGAAGAAGGATGCATTCTTCAAAACCTGAATTCCATTTCGGTTGTTAGTTGTTTTCGGCAATTCATTCGCCCGGAAAAGTCGTTTTAGAGGAAAAAGCTGCAATAATATCATTATATCGTCTCGGAAGCCGTTTTGGGGGATTCTTGACTTGATTCTGCATCATATTTCAAGAATAATAATATAGAAGAAGGATGCATTCTTCAAAACCTGAATTCCATTTCGGTTGTTAGTTGTTTTCGGCAATTCATTCGCCGGAAAAGTCGTTTTAGAGGGAAAAGCTGCAATAATATCATTATATCGTCTCGGAAGCCGTTTTTGGGGATTCTTGACTTGATTCCGCATCATATTTCAAGAATAATAATATAGAAGAAGGATGCATTCTTCAAAACCTGAATTCCATTTCGGTTGTTAGTTGTTTTCGGCAATTCATTTGCGGAAAAGTCGTTTTAGAGGAAAAAGCTGCAATAATATCATTATATCGTCTCGGAAGCCGTTTTGGGGGATTCTTGACTTGATTCTGCATCATATTTCAAGAATAATAATATAGAAGAAGGATGCATTCTTCAAAACCTGAATTCCATTTCGAGTTGTTAGTTGTTTTCGGCAATTCATTCTTGGGGAAAAAGTCGTTTTAGAGGGAAAAGCTGCAATAATATCATTATATCGTCTCGGAAGCCGTTTTGGGGGATTCTTGACTTGATTCTGCATCATATTTCAAGAATAATAATATAGAAGAAGGATGCATTCTTCAAAACCTGAATTCCATTTCGGTTGTTAGTTGTTTTCGGCAATTCATTTCGCGGGAAAAGTCGTTTTAGAGGGAAAAGCTGCAATAATATCATTATATCGTCTCGGAAGCCGTTTTGGGGGATTCTTGACTTGATTACGCATCATATTTCAAGAATAATAATATAGAAGAAGGATGCATTCTTCAAAACCTGAATTCCATTTCGGTTGTTAGTTGTTTTCGGCAATTCATTCGCGGGAAAAGTCGTTTTAGGGAAAAGCTGCAATAATATCATTATATCGTCTCGGAAGCCGTTTTGGGGGATTCTTGACTTGATTCTGCATCATATTTCAAGAATAATAATATAGAAGAAGGATGCATTCTTCAAAACCTGAATTCCATTTCGGTTGTTAGTTGTTTTCGGCAATTCATTCGCTGGAAAAGTCGTTTTAGAGGAAAAGCTGCAATAATATCATTATATCGTCTCGGAAGCCGTTTTGGGGGATTCTTGACTTGATTCTGCATCATATTTCAAGAATAATAATATAGAAGAAGGATGCATTCTTCAAAACCTGAATTCCATTTCGGTTGTTAGTTGTTTTCGGCAATTCATTCGCCGGAAAAGTCGTTTTAGAGGGAAAAGCTGCAATAATATCATTATATCGTCTCGGAAGCCGTTTTGGGGGATTCTTGACTTGATTCTGCATCATATTTCAAGAATAATAATATAGAAGAAGGATGCATTCTTCAAAACCTGAATTCCATTTCGGTTGTTAGTTGTTTTCGGCAATTCATTCGCTGGGAAAAGTCGTTTTAGAGGGAAAAGCTGCAATAATATCATTATATCGTCTCGGAAGCCGTTTTGGGGGATTCTTGACTTGATTCTGCATCATATTTCAAGAATAATAATATAGAAGAAGGATGCATTCTTCAAAACCTGAATTCCATTTCGGTTGTTAGTTGTTTTCGGCAATTCATTCGCTGGAAAAGTCGTTTTAGAGGAAAAAGCGCAATAATATCATTATATCGTCTCGGAAGCCGTTTTGGGGGATTCTTGACTTGATTCTGCATCATATTTCAAGAATAATAATATAGAAGAAGGATGCATTCTTCAAAACCTGAATTCCATTTCGGTTGTTAGTTGTTTTCGGCAATTCATTCGTTGGAAAAGTCGTTTTAGAGGGAAAAGCTGCAATAATATCATTATATCGTCTCGGAAGCCGTTTTGGGGGATTCTTGACTTGATTCTGCATCATATTTCAAGAATAATAATATAGAAGAAGGATGCATTCTTCAAAACCTGAATTCCATTTCGGTTGTTAGTTGTTTTCGGCAATTCATTCGCGGGAAAAGTCGTTTTAGAGGGAAAAGCTGCAATAATATCATTATATCGTCTCGGAAGCCGTTTTGGGGGATTCTTGACTTGATTCTGCATCATATTTCAAGAATAATAATATAGAAGAAGGATGCATTCTTCAAAACCTGAATTCCATTTCGGTTGTTAGTTGTTTTCGGCAATTCATTCGCCGGAAAAGTCGTTTTTAGAGGAAAAAGCAATAATATCATTATATCGTCTCGGAAGCCGTTTTGGGGGATTCTTGACTTGATTCTGCATCATATTTCAAGAATAATAATATAGAAGAAGGATGCATTCTTCAAAACCTGAATTCCATTTCGGTTGTTAGTTGTTTTCGGCAATTCATTCGCTGGAAAAGTCGTTTTAGAGGGAAAAGCTGCAATAATATCATTATATCGTCTCGGAAGCCGTTTTGGGGGATTCTTGACTTGATTCTGCATCATATTTCAAGAATAATAATATAGAAGAAGGATGCATTCTTCAAAACCTGAATTCCATTTCGGTTGTTAGTTGTTTTCGGCAATTCATTGCGTGGAAAAGTCGTTTTAGAGGGAAAAGCTGCAATAATATCATTATATCGTCTCGGAAGCCGTTTTGGGGGATTCTTGACTTGATTCTGCATCATATTTCAAGAATAATAATATAGAAGAAGGATGCATTCTTCAAAACCTGAATTCCATTTCGGTTGTTAGTTGTTTTCGGCAATTCATTTCGCGGAAAAGTCGTTTTTAGAGGGAAAAGCTGCAATAATATCATTATATCGTCTCGGAAGCCGTTTTGGGGGATTCTTGACTTGATTCTGCATCATATTTCAAGAATAATAATATAGAAGAAGGATGCATTCTTCAAAACCTGAATTCCATTTCGGTTGTTAGTTGTTTTCGGCAATTCATTCGCTGGAAAAGTCGTTTTAGAGGGAAAAGCTGCAATAATATCATTATATCGTCTCGGAAGCCGTTTTGGGGGATTCTTGACTTGATTCTGCATCATATTTCAAGAATAATAATATAGAAGAAGGATGCATTCTTCAAAACCTGAATTCCATTTCGAGTTGTTAGTTGTTTTCGGCAATTCATTCGCCGAAAAAGTCGTTTTAGAGGAAAAAGCTGCAATAATATCATTATATCGTCTCGGAAGCCGTTTTGGGGGATTCTTGACTTGATTCTGCATCATATTTCAAGAATAATAATATAGAAGAAGGATGCATTCTTCAAAACCTGAATTCCATTTCGGTTGTTAGTTGTTTTCGGCAATTCATTCGCCGGAAAAGTCGTTTTAGAGGGAAAAGCTGCAATAATATCATTATATCGTCTCGGAAGCCGTTTTGGGGGATTCTTGACTTGATTCTGCATCATATTTCAAGAATAATAATATAGAAGAAGGATGCATTCTTCAAAACCTGAATTCCATTTCGGTTGTTAGTTGTTTTCGGCAATTCATTCTTTAGAAAAGTCGTTTTAGAGGAAAAAGCTGCAATAATATCATTATATCGTCTCGGAAGCCGTTTTGGGGGATTCTTGACTTGATTCTGCATCATATTTCAAGAATAATAATATAGAAGAAGGATGCATTCTTCAAAACCTGAATTCCATTTCGGTTGTTAGTTGTTTTCGGCAATTCATTCGCGGAAAAGTCGTTTTAGAGGGAAAAGCTGCAATAATATCATTATATCGTCTCGGAAGCCGTTTTGGGGGATTCTTGACTTGATTCTGCATCATATTTCAAGAATAATAATATAGAAGAAGGATGCATTCTTCAAAACCTGAATTCCATTTCGGTTGTTAGTTGTTTTCGGCAATTCATTCGCCGGAAAAGTCGTTTTAGAGGAAAAAGCTGCAATAATATCATTATATCGTCTCGGAAGCCGTTTTGGGGGATTCTTGACTTGATTCTGCATCATATTTCAAGAATAATAATATAGAAGAAGGATGCATTCTTCAAAACCTGAATTCCATTTCGGTTGTTAGTTGTTTTCGGCAATTCATTCGCGGAAAAGTCGTTTTAGAGGAAAAAGCTGCAATAATATCATTATATCGTCTCGGAAGCCGTTTTGGGGGATTCTTGACTTGATTCTGCATCATATTTCAAGAATAATAATATAGAAGAAGGATGCATTCTTCAAAACCTGAATTCCATTTCGGTTGTTAGTTGTTTTCGGCAATTCATTCGCTAGAAAAGTCGTTTTAGAGGAAAAAGCTGCAATAATATCATTATATCGTCTCGGAAGCCGTTTTGGGGGATTCTTGACTTGATTCTGCATCATATTTCAAGAATAATAATATAGAAGAAGGATGCATTCTTCAAAACCTGAATTCCATTTCGGTTGTTAGTTGTTTTCGGCAATTCATTCGCGAGAAAAGTCGTTTTAGAGGAAAAAGCTGCAATAATATCATTATATCGTCTCGGAAGCCGTTTTGGGGGATTCTTGACTTGATTCTGCATCATATTTCAAGAATAATAATATAGAAGAAGGATGCATTCTTCAAAACCTGAATTCCATTTCGGTTGTTAGTTGTTTTCGGCAATTCATTCGCCGGAAAAGTCGTTTTAGAGGGAAAAAGCTGCAATAATATCATTATATCGTCTCGGAAGCCGTTTTGGGGGATTCTTGACTTGATTCTGCATCATATTTCAAGAATAATAATATAGAAGAAGGATGCATTCTTCAAAACCTGAATTCCATTTCGGTTGTTAGTTGTTTTCGGCAATTCATTCGCGGAAAAGTCGTTTTAGAGGGAAAAGCTGCAATAATATCATTATATCGTCTCGGAAGCCGTTTTGGGGGATTCTTGACTTGATTCTGCATCATATTTCAAGAATAATAATATAGAAGAAGGATGCATTCTTCAAAACCTGAATTCCATTTCGGTTGTTAGTTGTTTTCGGCAATTCATTCGCCGGAAAAGTCGTTTTAGAGGAAAAAGCTGCAATAATATCATTATATCGTCTCGGAAGCCGTTTTGGGGGATTCTTGACTTGATTTCTGCATCATATTTCAAGAATAATAATATAGAAGAAGGATGCATTCTTCAAAACCTGAATTCCATTTCGGTTGTTAGTTGTTTTCGGCAATTCATTCGCGCGGAAAAGTCGTTTTAGAGGGAAAAGCTTGCAATAATATCATTATATCGTCTCGGAAGCCGTTTTGGGGGATTCTTGACTTGATTCTGCATCATATTTCAAGAATAATAATATAGAAGAAGGATGCATTCTTCAAAACCTGAATTCCATTTCGGTTGTTAGTTGTTTTCGGCAATTCATTCGCGGGAAAAGTCGTTTTTAGAGGGAAAAGCTGCAATAATATCATTATATCGTCTCGGAAGCCGTTTTGGGGGATTCTTGACTTGATTCTGCATCATATTTCAAGAATAATAATATAGAAGAAGGATGCATTCTTCAAAACCTGAATTCCATTTCGGTTGTTAGTTGTTTTCGGCAATTCATTCGCGGAAAAGTCGTTTTAGGGGGAAAAGCTGCAATAATATCATTATATCGTCTCGGAAGCCGTTTTGGGGGATTCTTGACTTGATTCTGCATCATATTTCAAGAATAATAATATAGAAGAAGGATGCATTCTTCAAAACCTGAATTCCATTTCGGTTGTTAGTTGTTTTCGGCAATTCATTCGCCGGAAAAGTCGTTTTAGAGGGAAAAGCTGCAATAATATCATTATATCGTCTCGGAAGCCGTTTTGGGGGATTCTTGACTTGATTCTGCATCATATTTCAAGAATAATAATATAGAAGAAGGATGCATTCTTCAAAACCTGAATTCCATTTCGGTTGTTAGTTGTTTTCGGCAATTCATTCGCGGAAAAGTCGTTTTAGAGGGAAAAGCTGCAATAATATCATTATATCGTCTCGGAAGCCGTTTTGGGGGATTCTTGACTTGATTCTGCATCATATTTCAAGAATAATAATATAGAAGAAGGATGCATTCTTCAAAACCTGAATTCCATTTCGGTTGTTAGTTGTTTTCGGCAATTCATTCCCTGGAAAAGTCGTTTTAGAGGGAAAAGCTGCAATAATATCATTATATCGTCTCGGAAGCCGTTTTGGGGGATTCTTGACTTGATTCTGCATCATATTTCAAGAATAATAATATAGAAGAAGGATGCATTCTTCAAAACCTGAATTCCATTTCGGTTGTTAGTTGTTTTCGGCAATTCATTCGCTGGAAAAGTCGTTTTAGAGGGAAAAGCTGCAATAATATCATTATATCGTCTCGGAAGCCGTTTTGGGGGATTCTTGACTTGATTCTGCATCATATTTCAAGAATAATAATATAGAAGAAGGATGCATTCTTCAAAACCTGAATTCCATTTCGGTTGTTAGTTGTTTTCGGCAATTCATTCGCGGAAAAGTCGTTTTAGAGGGAAAAGCTGCAATAATATCATTATATCGTCTCGGAAGCCGTTTTGGGGGATTCTTGACTTGATTCTGCATCATATTTCAAGAATAATAATATAGAAGAAGGATGCATTCTTCAAAACCTGAATTCCATTTCGGTTGTTAGTTGTTTTCGGCAATTCATTCGCCGGAAAAGTCGTTTTAGAGGGAAAAGCTGCAATAATATCATTATATCGTCTCGGAAGCCGTTTTGGGGGATTCTTGACTTGATTCTGCATCATATTTCAAGAATAATAATATAGAAGAAGGATGCATTCTTCAAAACCTGAATTCCATTTCGGTTGTTAGTTGTTTTCGGCAATTCATTCGCTAGGAAAAGTCGTTTTAGAGGGAAAAGCTGCAATAATATCATTATATCGTCTCGGAAGCCGTTTTGGGGGATTCTTGACTTGATTCTGCATCATATTTCAAGAATAATAATATAGAAGAAGGATGCATTCTTCAAAACCTGAATTCCATTTCGGTTGTTAGTTGTTTTCGGCAATTCATTCGCGGAAAAGTCGTTTTTTAGAGGAAAAGCTGCAATAATATCATTATATCGTCTCGGAAGCCGTTTTGGGGGATTCTTGACTTGATTCTGCATCATATTTCAAGAATAATAATATAGAAGAAGGATGCATTCTTCAAAACCTGAATTCCATTTCGGTTGTTAGTTGTTTTCGGCAATTCATTCGCCGGAAAAGTCGTTTTAGAGGGAAAAGCTGCAATAATATCATTATATCGTCTCGGAAGCCGTTTTGGGGGATTCTTGACTTGATTCTGCATCATATTTCAAGAATAATAATATAGAAGAAGGATGCATTCTTCAAAACCTGAATTCCATTTCGGTTGTTAGTTGTTTTCGGCAATTCATTCGCGGAAAAGTCGTTTTAGAGGAAAAACTGCAATAATATCATTATATCGTCTCGGAAGCCGTTTTGGGGGATTCTTGACTTGATTCTGCATCATATTTCAAGAATAATAATATAGAAGAAGGATGCATTCTTCAAAACCTGAATTCCATTTCGGTTGTTAGTTGTTTTCGGCAATTCATTCGCCGGAAAAGTCGTTTTTTAGAGGGAAAAGCTGCAATAATATCATTATATCGTCTCGGAAGCCGTTTTGGGGGATTCTTGACTTGATTCTGCATCATATTTCAAGAATAATAATATAGAAGAAGGATGCATTCTTCAAAACCTGAATTCCATTTCGGTTGTTAGTTGTTTTTCGGCAATTCATTCATTCGCGGAAAAGTCGTTTTAGAGGGAAAAGCTGCAATAATATCTATTATATCGTCTCGGAAGCCGTTTTGGGGGATTCTTGACTTGATTCTGCATCATATTTCAAGAATAATAATATAGAAGAAGGATGCATTCTTCAAAACCTGAATTCCATTTCGGTTGTTAGTTGTTTTCGGCAATTCATTCGCGGAAAAGTCGTTTTAGAGGGAAAAGCTGCAATAATATCATTATATCGTCTCGGAAGCCGTTTTGGGGGATTCTTGACTTGATTCTGCATCATATTTCAAGAATAATAATATAGAAGAAGGATGCATTCTTCAAAACCTGAATTCCATTTCGGTTGTTAGTTGTTTTCGGCAATTCATTCGCCGGAAAAGTCGTTTTAGAGGGAAAAGCTGCAATAATATCATTATATCGTCTCGGAAGCCGTTTTGGGGGATTCTTGACTTGATTCTGCATCATATTTCAAGAATAATAATATAGAAGAAGGATGCATTCTTCAAAACCTGAATTCCATTTCGGTTGTTAGTTGTTTTCGGCAATTCATTCGCCGGAAAAGTCGTTTTAGAGGGAAAAAGCTGCAATAATATCATTATATCGTCTCGGAAGCCGTTTTTGGGGATTCTTGACTTGATTCTGCATCATATTTCAAGAATAATAATATAGAAGAAGGATGCATTCTTCAAAACCTGAATTCCATTTCGGTTGTTAGTTGTTTTCGGCAATTCATTCGCTGGAAAAGTCGTTTTAGAGGGAAAAGCTGCAATAATATCATTATATCGTCTCGGAAGCCGTTTTGGGGGATTCTTGACTTGATTCTGCATCATATTTCAAGAATAATAATATAGAAGAAGGATGCATTCTTCAAAACCTGAATTCCATTTCGGTTGTTAGTTGTTTTCGGCAATTCATTCGCTGGAAAAGTCGTTTTAGAGGAAAAGCTGCAATAATATCATTATATCGTCTCGGAAGCCGTTTTGGGGGATTCTTGACTTGATTCTGCATCATATTTCAAGAATAATAATATAGAAGAAGGATGCATTCTTCAAAACCTGAATTCCATTTCGGTTGTTAGTTGTTTTCGGCAATTCATTCGCGGAAAAGTCGTTTTTAGAGGGAAAAAGCGCAATAATATCATTTATATCGTCTCGGAAGCCGTTTTGGGGGATTCTTGACTTGATTCTGCATCATATTTCAAGAATAATAATATAGAAGAAGGATGCATTCTTCAAAACCTGAATTCCATTTCGGTTGTTAGTTGTTTTCGGCAATTCATTCGCTGGAAAAGTCGTTTTAGAGGAAAAACTGCAATAATATCATTATATCGTCTCGGAAGCCGTTTTGGGGATTCTTGACTTGATTCTGCATCATATTTCAAGAATAATAATATAGAAGAAGGATGCATTCTTCAAAACCTGAATTCCATTTCGGTTGTTAGTTGTTTTCGGCAATTCATTCGCGGGAAAAGTCGTTTTAGAGGAAAAAGCTGCAATAATATCATTATATCGTCTCGGAAGCCGTTTTGGGGGATTCTTGACTTGATTCTGCATCATATTTCAAGAATAATAATATAGAAGAAGGATGCATTCTTCAAAACCTGAATTCCATTTCGGTTGTTAGTTGTTTTCGGCAATTCATTCGCCGGGAAAAGTCGTTTTAGAGGAAAAAGCGCAATAATATCATTATATCGTCTCGGAAGCCGTTTTGGGGGATTCTTGACTTGATTCTGCATCATATTTCAAGAATAATAATATAGAAGAAGGATGCATTCTTCAAAACCTGAATTCCATTTCGGTTGTTAGTTGTTTTCGGCAATTCATTCGCTTTGGAAAAGTCGTTTTAGAGGAAAAAGCTGCAATAATATCATTATATCGTCTCGGAAGCCGTTTTGGGGATTCTTGACTTGATTCTGCATCATATTTCAAGAATAATAATATAGAAGAAGGATGCATTCTTCAAAACCTGAATTCCATTTCGGTTGTTAGTTGTTTTCGGCAATTCATTCGCCGGAAAAGTCGTTTTAGAGGGAAAAGCTGCAATAATATCATTATATCGTCTCGGAAGCCGTTTTGGGGGATTCTTGACTTGATTCTGCATCATATTTCAAGAATAATAATATAGAAGAAGGATGCATTCTTCAAAACCTGAATTCCATTTCTTGTTAGTTGTTAGTTGTTTTCGGCAATTCATTCGCCGGAAAAGTCGTTTTAGGGGAAAAGCTGCAATAATATCATTATATCGTCTCGGAAGCCGTTTTGGGGGATTCTTGACTTGATTCTGCATCATATTTCAAGAATAATAATATAGAAGAAGGATGCATTCTTCAAAACCTGAATTCCATTTCGGTTGTTAGTTGTTTTCGGCAATTCATTCGCCGGAAAAGTCGTTTTAGAGGAAAAGCTGCAATAATATCATTATATCGTCTCGGAAGCCGTTTTGGGGGATTCTTGACTTGATTCTGCATCATATTTCAAGAATAATAATATAGAAGAAGGATGCATTCTTCAAAACCTGAATTCCATTTCAGTTGTTAGTTGTTTTCGGCAATTCATTCGCTGGAAAAGTCGTTTTAGAGGGAAAAGCTGCAATAATATCATTATATCGTCTCGGAAGCCGTTTTGGGGGATTCTTGACTTGATTTGCCATCATATTTCAAGAATAATAATATAGAAGAAGGATGCATTCTTCAAAACCTGAATTCCATTTCGGTTGTTAGTTGTTTTCGGCAATTCATTCGCCGGAAAAGTCGTTTTAGAGGAAAAAGCTGCAATAATATCATTATATCGTCTCGGAAGCCGTTTTGGGGGATTCTTGACTTGATTCTGCATCATATTTCAAGAATAATAATATAGAAGAAGGATGCATTCTTCAAAACCTGAATTCCATTTCGGTTGTTAGTTGTTTTCGGCAATTCATTCGCGGAAAAGTCGTTTTAGAGGGAAAAGCTGCAATAATATCATTATATCGTCTCGGAAGCCGTTTTGGGGGATTCTTGACTTGATTCTGCATCATATTTCAAGAATAATAATATAGAAGAAGGATGCATTCTTCAAAACCTGAATTCCATTTCAGTTGTTAGTTGTTTTCGGCAATTCATTCGCCGGAAAAGTCGTTTTAGAGGAAAAACTGCAATAATATCATTATATCGTCTCGGAAGCCGTTTTGGGGGATTCTTGACTTGATTCTGCATCATATTTCAAGAATAATAATATAGAAGAAGGATGCATTCTTCAAAACCTGAATTCCATTTCGGTTGTTAGTTGTTTTCGGCAATTCATTCGCGGGAAAAGTCGTTTTAGAGGAAAAGGCTGCAATAATATCATTATATCGTCTCGGAAGCCGTTTTGGGGGATTCTTGACTTGATTCTGCATCATATTTCAAGAATAATAATATAGAAGAAGGATGCATTCTTCAAAACCTGAATTCCATTTCGGTTGTTAGTTGTTTTCGGCAATTCATTCGCGGAAAAGTCGTTTTAGAGGGAAAAGCTGCAATAATATCATTATATCGTCTCGGAAGCCGTTTTGGGGGATTCTTGACTTGATTCTGCATCATATTTCAAGAATAATAATATAGAAGAAGGATGCATTCTTCAAAACCTGAATTCCATTTCAGTTGTTAGTTGTTTTTCGGCAATTCATTCGCGGGAAAAGTCGTTTTAGAGGGAAAAACTGCAATAATATCATTATATCGTCTCGGAAGCCGTTTTGGGGGATTCTTGACTTGATTCTGCATCATATTTCAAGAATAATAATATAGAAGAAGGATGCATTCTTCAAAACCTGAATTCCATTTCGGTTGTTAGTTGTTTTCGGCAATTCATTCGCCGGAAAAGTCGTTTTTTAGAGGGAAAAAGCTGCAATAATATCATTATATCGTCTCGGAAGCCGTTTTGGGGGATTCTTGACTTGATTCTGCATCATATTTCAAGAATAATAATATAGAAGAAGGATGCATTCTTCAAAACCTGAATTCCATTTCGGTTGTTAGTTGTTTTCGGCAATTCATTCGCTGGGAAAAGTCGTTTTAGAGGGAAAAGCTGCAATAATATCATTATATCGTCTCGGAAGCCGTTTTGGGGGATTCTTGACTTGATTCTGCATCATATTTCAAGAATAATAATATAGAAGAAGGATGCATTCTTCAAAACCTGAATTCCATTTCGGTTGTTAGTTGTTTTCGGCAATTCATTCGCGGAAAAGTCGTTTTAGAGGGAAAAACTGCAATAATATCATTATATCGTCTCGGAAGCCGTTTTGGGGGATTCTTGACTTGATTCTGCATCATATTTCAAGAATAATAATATAGAAGAAGGATGCATTCTTCAAAACCTGAATTCCATTTCAGTTGTTAGTTGTTTTCGGCAATTCATTCGCGGAAAAGTCGTTTTAGAGGAAAAACCGCAATAATATCATTATATCGTCTCGGAAGCCGTTTTGGGGGATTCTTGACTTGATTCTGCATCATATTTCAAGAATAATAATATAGAAGAAGGATGCATTCTTCAAAACCTGAATTCCATTTCGGTTGTTAGTTGTTTTCGGCAATTCATTTCGCGGGAAAAGTCGTTTTAGAGGAAAAGCTGCAATAATATCATTATATCGTCTCGGAAGCCGTTTTGGGGGATTCTTGACTTGATTCTGCATCATATTTCAAGAATAATAATATAGAAGAAGGATGCATTCTTCAAAACCTGAATTCCATTTCGGTTGTTAGTTGTTTTCGGCAATTCATTCGCTTGGAAAAGTCGTTTTAGAGGAAAAACTGCAATAATATCATTATATCGTCTCGGAAGCCGTTTTGGGGGATTCTTGACTTGATTCTGCATCATATTTCAAGAATAATAATATAGAAGAAGGATGCATTCTTCAAAACCTGAATTCCATTTCGGTTGTTAGTTGTTTTCGGCAATTCATTCGCGGAAAAGTCGTTTTAGAGGAAAAAGCTGCAATAATATCATTATATCGTCTCGGAAGCCGTTTTGGGGGATTCTTGACTTGATTCTGCATCATATTTCAAGAATAATAATATAGAAGAAGGATGCATTCTTCAAAACCTGAATTCCATTTCGGTTGTTAGTTGTTTTCGGCAATTCATTCATTCGGAAAAGTCGTTTTAGAGGGAAAACTGCAATAATATCATTATATCGTCTCGGAAGCCGTTTTGGGGGATTCTTGACTTGATTCTGCATCATATTTCAAGAATAATAATATAGAAGAAGGATGCATTCTTCAAAACCTGAATTCCATTTCGGTTGTTAGTTGTTTTCGGCAATTCATTCGCTGGAAAAGTCGTTTTAGAGGGAAAAAGCTGCAATAATATCATTATATCGTCTCGGAAGCCGTTTTGGGGGATTCTTGACTTGATTCTGCATCATATTTCAAGAATAATAATATAGAAGAAGGATGCATTCTTCAAAACCTGAATTCCATTTCGGTTGTTAGTTGTTTTCGGCAATTCATTCGCGGAAAAGTCGTTTTAGAGGAAAAAGCTGCAATAATATCATTATATCGTCTCGGAAGCCGTTTTGGGGGATTCTTGACTTGATTCTGCATCATATTTCAAGAATAATAATATAGAAGAAGGATGCATTCTTCAAAACCTGAATTCCATTTCGGTTGTTAGTTGTTTTCGGCAATTCATTCGCTGGAAAAGTCGTTTTAGAGGGAAAAAGCTGCAATAATATCATTATATCGTCTCGGAAGCCGTTTTGGGGGATTCTTGACTTGATTCTGCATCATATTTCAAGAATAATAATATAGAAGAAGGATGCATTCTTCAAAACCTGAATTCCATTTCGGTTGTTAGTTGTTTTCGGCAATTCATTCGCTAGAAAAGTCGTTTTTAGAGGGAAAACCGCAATAATATCATTATATCGTCTCGGAAGCCGTTTTTGGGGATTCTTGACTTGATTCTGCATCATATTTCAAGAATAATAATATAGAAGAAGGATGCATTCTTCAAAACCTGAATTCCATTTCGGTTGTTAGTTGTTTTCGGCAATTCATTCGCCGGAAAAGTCGTTTTTAGAGGGAAAAACTGCAATAATATCATTATATCGTCTCGGAAGCCGTTTTGGGGGATTCTTGACTTGATTCCGCATCATATTTCAAGAATAATAATATAGAAGAAGGATGCATTCTTCAAAACCTGAATTCCATTTCGGTTGTTAGTTGTTTTCGGCAATTCATTCGCCGGAAAAGTCGTTTTAGAGGGAAAACCGCAATAATATCATTATATCGTCTCGGAAGCCGTTTTGGGGGATTCTTGACTTGATTCTGCATCATATTTCAAGAATAATAATATAGAAGAAGGATGCATTCTTCAAAACCTGAATTCCATTTCGGTTGTTAGTTGTTTTCGGCAATTCATTCGTTTGGAAAAGTCGTTTTAGAGGGAAAAGCTGCAATAATATCATTATATCGTCTCGGAAGCCGTTTTGGGGGATTCTTGACTTGATTCTGCATCATATTTCAAGAATAATAATATAGAAGAAGGATGCATTCTTCAAAACCTGAATTCCATTTCGGTTGTTAGTTGTTTTTTCGGCAATTCATTCGCCGGAAAAGTCGTTTTAGAGGGAAAAAGCGCAATAATATCATTATATCGTCTCGGAAGCCGTTTTGGGGGATTCTTGACTTGATTCTGCATCATATTTCAAGAATAATAATATAGAAGAAGGATGCATTCTTCAAAACCTGAATTCCATTTCAGTTGTTAGTTGTTTTCGGCAATTCATTCATTTGGAAAAGTCGTTTTAGAGGAAAAACTGCAATAATATCATTATATCGTCTCGGAAGCCGTTTTGGGGGATTCTTGACTTGATTCTGCATCATATTTCAAGAATAATAATATAGAAGAAGGATGCATTCTTCAAAACCTGAATTCCATTTCAGTTGTTAGTTGTTTTCGGCAATTCATTCGCCGGAAAAGTCGTTTTAGAGGAAAAACCGCAATAATATCATTATATCGTCTCGGAAGCCGTTTTGGGGGATTCTTGACTTGATTCTGCATCATATTTCAAGAATAATAATATAGAAGAAGGATGCATTCTTCAAAACCTGAATTCCATTTCAGTTGTTAGTTGTTTTCGGCAATTCATTCGCGGAAAAGTCGTTTTAGAGGGAAAAACCGCAATAATATCATTATATCGTCTCGGAAGCCGTTTTGGGGGATTCTTGACTTGATTCTGCATCATATTTCAAGAATAATAATATAGAAGAAGGATGCATTCTTCAAAACCTGAATTCCATTTCGGTTGTTAGTTGTTTTCGGCAATTCATTCGCCGGAAAAGTCGTTTTAGAGGGAAAAGCTGCAATAATATCATTATATCGTCTCGGAAGCCGTTTTGGGGGATTCTTGACTTGATTCTGCATCATATTTCAAGAATAATAATATAGAAGAAGGATGCATTCTTCAAAACCTGAATTCCATTTCAGTTGTTAGTTGTTTTCGGCAATTCATTCGCTGGAAAAGTCGTTTTTAGAGGGAAAAGCTGCAATAATATCATTATATCGTCTCGGAAGCCGTTTTGGGGGATTCTTGACTTGATTCTGCATCATATTTCAAGAATAATAATATAGAAGAAGGATGCATTCTTCAAAACCTGAATTCCATTTCGGTTGTTAGTTGTTTTCGGCAATTCATTCGCTGGAAAAGTCGTTTTAGAGGGAAAAGCTGCAATAATATCATTATATCGTCTCGGAAGCCGTTTTGGGGGATTCTTGACTTGATTCTGCATCATATTTCAAGAATAATAATATAGAAGAAGGATGCATTCTTCAAAACCTGAATTCCATTTCGGTTGTTAGTTGTTTTCGGCAATTCATTCGCCGGAAAAGTCGTTTTAGAGGAAAAAGCGCAATAATATCATTATATCGTCTCGGAAGCCGTTTTGGGGGATTCTTGACTTGATTCTGCATCATATTTCAAGAATAATAATATAGAAGAAGGATGCATTCTTCAAAACCTGAATTCCATTTCGGTTGTTAGTTGTTTTCGGCAATTCATTCGCTGGAAAAGTCGTTTTTAGAGGAAAAACTGCAATAATATCATTATATCGTCTCGGAAGCCGTTTTGGGGGATTCTTGACTTGATTCTGCATCATATTTCAAGAATAATAATATAGAAGAAGGATGCATTCTTCAAAACCTGAATTCCATTTCGGTTGTTAGTTGTTTTCGGCAATTCATTCGCCGGAAAAGTCGTTTTAGAGGGAAAAACCGCAATAATATCATTATATCGTCTCGGAAGCCGTTTTGGGGGATTCTTGACTTGATTCTGCATCATATTTCAAGAATAATAATATAGAAGAAGGATGCATTCTTCAAAACCTGAATTCCATTTCAGTTGTTAGTTGTTTTCGGCAATTCATTCGCTGAAAAGTCGTTTTAGAGGGAAAACTGCAATAATATCATTATATCGTCTCGGAAGCCGTTTTGGGGGATTCTTGACTTGATTCTGCATCATATTTCAAGAATAATAATATAGAAGAAGGATGCATTCTTCAAAACCTGAATTCCATTTCAGTTGTTAGTTGTTTTCGGCAATTCATTCGCTGGAAAAGTCGTTTTAGAGGAAAAACTGCAATAATATCATTATATCGTCTCGGAAGCCGTTTTGGGGGATTCTTGACTTGATTCTGCATCATATTTCAAGAATAATAATATAGAAGAAGGATGCATTCTTCAAAACCTGAATTCCATTTCAGTTGTTAGTTGTTTTCGGCAATTCATTCGCTAGAAAAGTCGTTTTAGAGGGAAAACTGCAATAATATCATTATATCGTCTCGGAAGCCGTTTTGGGGGATTCTTGACTTGATTCTGCATCATATTTCAAGAATAATAATATAGAAGAAGGATGCATTCTTCAAAACCTGAATTCCATTTCGGTTGTTAGTTGTTTTCGGCAATTCATTCGCGGAAAAGTCGTTTTAGAGGGAAAAACTGCAATAATATCATTATATCGTCTCGGAAGCCGTTTTGGGGGATTCTTGACTTGATTCTGCATCATATTTCAAGAATAATAATATAGAAGAAGGATGCATTCTTCAAAACCTGAATTCCATTTCGGTTGTTAGTTGTTTTCGGCAATTCATTCGCCGGAAAAGTCGTTTTAGAGGGAAAACCGCAATAATATCATTATATCGTCTCGGAAGCCGTTTTGGGGGATTCTTGACTTGATTCTGCATCATATTTCAAGAATAATAATATAGAAGAAGGATGCATTCTTCAAAACCTGAATTCCATTTCGGTTGTTAGTTGTTTTCGGCAATTCATTCGCTGGAAAAGTCGTTTTTAGAGGGAAAAAGCTGCAATAATATCATTATATCGTCTCGGAAGCCGTTTTGGGGGATTCTTGACTTGATTCTGCATCATATTTCAAGAATAATAATATAGAAGAAGGATGCATTCTTCAAAACCTGAATTCCATTTCAGTTGTTAGTTGTTTTCGGCAATTCATTCGCCGGAAAAGTCGTTTTAGAGGGAAAAACGCAATAATATCATTATATCGTCTCGGAAGCCGTTTTGGGGGATTCTTGACTTGATTCTGCATCATATTTCAAGAATAATAATATAGAAGAAGGATGCATTCTTCAAAACCTGAATTCCATTTCAGTTGTTAGTTGTTTTCGGCAATTCATTCGCTGGAAAAGTCGTTTTAGAGGGAAAAACTGCAATAATATCATTATATCGTCTCGGAAGCCGTTTTGGGGGATTCTTGACTTGATTCTGCATCATATTTCAAGAATAATAATATAGAAGAAGGATGCATTCTTCAAAACCTGAATTCCATTTCGGTTGTTAGTTGTTTTCGGCAATTCATTCGCGGAAAAGTCGTTTTAGAGGGAAAAACGCAATAATATCATTATATCGTCTCGGAAGCCGTTTTGGGGGATTCTTGACTTGATTCTGCATCATATTTCAAGAATAATAATATAGAAGAAGGATGCATTCTTCAAAACCTGAATTCCATTTCAGTTGTTAGTTGTTTTCGGCAATTCATTCGCTAGAAAAGTCGTTTTAGAGGGAAAAACCGCAATAATATCATTATATCGTCTCGGAAGCCGTTTTGGGGGATTCTTGACTTGATTCTGCATCATATTTCAAGAATAATAATATAGAAGAAGGATGCATTCTTCAAAACCTGAATTCCATTTCGGTTGTTAGTTGTTTTCGGCAATTCATTCGCCGGAAAAGTCGTTTTAGAGGGAAAAACCGCAATAATATCATTATATCGTCTCGGAAGCCGTTTTGGGGGATTCTTGACTTGATTCTGCATCATATTTCAAGAATAATAATATAGAAGAAGGATGCATTCTTCAAAACCTGAATTCCATTTCGGTTGTTAGTTGTTTTCGGCAATTCATTCGCTAGAAAAGTCGTTTTAGAGGGAAAAACTGCAATAATATCATTATATCGTCTCGGAAGCCGTTTTGGGGGATTCTTGACTTGATTCTGCATCATATTTCAAGAATAATAATATAGAAGAAGGATGCATTCTTCAAAACCTGAATTCCATTTCGGTTGTTAGTTGTTTTCGGCAATTCATTCGCCGGAAAAAGTCGTTTTAGAGGGAAAAACCGCAATAATATCATTATATCGTCTCGGAAGCCGTTTTGGGGGATTCTTGACTTGATTCTGCATCATATTTCAAGAATAATAATATAGAAGAAGGATGCATTCTTCAAAACCTGAATTCCATTTCAGTTGTTAGTTGTTTTTCGGCAATTCATTCGCCGGAAAAGTCGTTTTAGAGGGAAAAACTGCAATAATATCATTATATCGTCTCGGAAGCCGTTTTGGGGGATTCTTGACTTGATTCTGCATCATATTTCAAGAATAATAATATAGAAGAAGGATGCATTCTTCAAAACCTGAATTCCATTTCAGTTGTTAGTTGTTTTTCGGCAATTCATTCGCTGGAAAAGTCGTTTTAGAGGGAAAAGTTGCAATAATATCATTATATCGTCTCGGAAGCCGTTTTGGGGGATTCTTGACTTGATTCTGCATCATATTTCAAGAATAATAATATAGAAGAAGGATGCATTCTTCAAAACCTGAATTCCATTTCGGTTGTTAGTTGTTTTCGGCAATTCATTCGCCGGAAAAGTCGTTTTAGAGGGAAAACCGCAATAATATCATTATATCGTCTCGGAAGCCGTTTTGGGGGATTCTTGACTTGATTCTGCATCATATTTCAAGAATAATAATATAGAAGAAGGATGCATTCTTCAAAACCTGAATTCCATTTCAGTTGTTAGTTGTTTTCGGCAATTCATTCGCCTAGAAAAGTCGTTTTAGAGGGAAAAAGCGCAATAATATCATTATATCGTCTCGGAAGCCGTTTTGGGGGATTCTTGACTTGATTCTGCATCATATTTCAAGAATAATAATATAGAAGAAGGATGCATTCTTCAAAACCTGAATTCCATTTCAGTTGTTAGTTGTTTTCGGCAATTCATTTCGCCGAAAAAGTCGTTTTAGAGGGAAAAACTGCAATAATATCATTATATCGTCTCGGAAGCCGTTTTGGGGGATTCTTGACTTGATTCTGCATCATATTTCAAGAATAATAATATAGAAGAAGGATGCATTCTTCAAAACCTGAATTCCATTTCGGTTGTTAGTTGTTTTCGGCAATTCATTCGCGGAAAAGTCGTTTTAGAGGGAAAACCGCAATAATATCATTATATCGTCTCGGAAGCCGTTTTGGGGGATTCTTGACTTGATTCTGCATCATATTTCAAGAATAATAATATAGAAGAAGGATGCATTCTTCAAAACCTGAATTCCATTTCGGTTGTTAGTTGTTTTCGGCAATTCATTCGCGGAAAAGTCGTTTTAGAGGGAAAACCGCAATAATATCATTATATCGTCTCGGAAGCCGTTTTGGGGGATTCTTGACTTGATTCTGCATCATATTTCAAGAATAATAATATAGAAGAAGGATGCATTCTTCAAAACCTGAATTCCATTTCAGTTGTTAGTTGTTTTCGGCAATTCATTCGCTGGAAAAGTCGTTTTAGAGGGAAAAACCGCAATAATATCATTATATCGTCTCGGAAGCCGTTTTGGGGGATTCTTGACTTGATTCTGCATCATATTTCAAGAATAATAATATAGAAGAAGGATGCATTCTTCAAAACCTGAATTCCATTTCAGTTGTTAGTTGTTTTCGGCAATTCATTCGCTGGAAAAGTCGTTTTAGAGGGAAAACCGCAATAATATCATTATATCGTCTCGGAAGCCGTTTTGGGGGATTCTTGACTTGATTCTGCATCATATTTCAAGAATAATAATATAGAAGAAGGATGCATTCTTCAAAACCTGAATTCCATTTCAGTTGTTAGTTGTTTTCGGCAATTCATTCGCCGGAAAAGTCGTTTTTAGAGGGAAAAACTGCAATAATATCATTATATCGTCTCGGAAGCCGTTTTGGGGGATTCTTGACTTGATTCTGCATCATATTTCAAGAATAATAATATAGAAGAAGGATGCATTCTTCAAAACCTGAATTCCATTTCAGGTTGTTAGTTGTTTTTCGGCAATTCATTCGCTGGAAAAGTCGTTTTAGAGGGAAAAACCGCAATAATATCATTATATCGTCTCGGAAGCCGTTTTGGGGGATTCTTGACTTGATTCTGCATCATATTTCAAGAATAATAATATAGAAGAAGGATGCATTCTTCAAAACCTGAATTCCATTTCGGTTGTTAGTTGTTTTCGGCAATTCATTCGCTAGAAAAGTCGTTTTAGAGGGAAAACCGCAATAATATCATTATATCGTCTCGGAAGCCGTTTTGGGGGATTCTTGACTTGATTCTCGCATCATATTTCAAGAATAATAATATAGAAGAAGGATGCATTCTTCAAAACCTGAATTCCATTTCGGTTGTTAGTTGTTTTCGGCAATTCATTCGCTAGAAAAGTCGTTTTAGAGGGAAAAACTGCAATAATATCATTATATCGTCTCGGAAGCCGTTTTGGGGGATTCTTGACTTGATTCTGCATCATATTTCAAGAATAATAATATAGAAGAAGGATGCATTCTTCAAAACCTGAATTCCATTTCGGTTGTTAGTTGTTTTCGGCAATTCATTCGCTGGAAAAGTCGTTTTAGAGGGAAAAACTGCAATAATATCATTATATCGTCTCTCGGAAGCCGTTTTGGGGGATTCTTGACTTGATTCTGCATCATATTTCAAGAATAATAATATAGAAGAAGGATGCATTCTTCAAAACCTGAATTCCATTTCGGTTGTTAGTTGTTTTCGGCAATTCATTCGCTGGAAAAGTCGTTTTAGAGGGAAAAACCTGCAATAATATCATTATATCGTCTCGGAAGCCGTTTTGGGGGATTCTTGACTTGATTCTGCATCATATTTCAAGAATAATAATATAGAAGAAGGATGCATTCTTCAAAACCTGAATTCCATTTCGGTTGTTAGTTGTTTTCGGCAATTCATTCGCCGGAAAAGTCGTTTTAGAGGGAAAAACTGCAATAATATCATTATATCGTCTCGGAAGCCGTTTTGGGGGATTCTTGACTTGATTCTGCATCATATTTCAAGAATAATAATATAGAAGAAGGATGCATTCTTCAAAACCTGAATTCCATTTCAGTTGTTAGTTGTTTTCGGCAATTCATTCGCCGTAAAAGTCGTTTTAGAGGGAAAAACCGCAATAATATCATTATATCGTCTCGGAAGCCGTTTTGGGGGATTCTTGACTTGATTCTCGCATCATATTTCAAGAATAATAATATAGAAGAAGGATGCATTCTTCAAAACCTGAATTCCATTTCAGGTTGTTAGTTGTTTTCGGCAATTCATTCGCAGGAAAAGTCGTTTTAGAGGGAAAAACTGCAATAATATCATTATATCGTCTCGGAAGCCGTTTTGGGGGATTCTTGACTTGATTCTGCATCATATTTCAAGAATAATAATATAGAAGAAGGATGCATTCTTCAAAACCTGAATTCCATTTCAGTTGTTAGTTGTTTTCGGCAATTCATTCGCCGGAAAAGTCGTTTTAGAGGGAAAAACCGCAATAATATCATTATATCGTCTCGGAAGCCGTTTTGGGGGATTCTTGACTTGATTCTGCATCATATTTCAAGAATAATAATATAGAAGAAGGATGCATTCTTCAAAACCTGAATTCCATTTCAGTTGTTAGTTGTTTTCGGCAATTCATTCGCTAGAAAAGTCGTTTTAGAGGGAAAAACCGCAATAATATCATTATATCGTCTCGGAAGCCGTTTTGGGGGATTCTTGACTTGATTCTGCATCATATTTCAAGAATAATAATATAGAAGAAGGATGCATTCTTCAAAACCTGAATTCCATTTCAGTTGTTAGTTGTTTTCGGCAATTCATTCGCCGGAAAAGTCGTTTTAGAGGGAAAAACCGCAATAATATCATTATATCGTCTCGGAAGCCGTTTTGGGGGATTCTTGACTTGATTCTGCATCATATTTCAAGAATAATAATATAGAAGAAGGATGCATTCTTCAAAACCTGAATTCCATTTCGGTTGTTAGTTGTTTTCGGCAATTCATTCGCCGGAAAAGTCGTTTTAGAGGGAAAAACTGCAATAATATCATTATATCGTCTCGGAAGCCGTTTTGGGGGATTCTTGACTTGATTCTGCATCATATTTCAAGAATAATAATATAGAAGAAGGATGCATTCTTCAAAACCTGAATTCCATTTCGGTTGTTAGTTGTTTTCGGCAATTCATTCGCCGGAAAAGTCGTTTTAGAGGGAAAAACCGCAATAATATCATTATATCGTCTCGGAAGCCGTTTTGGGGGATTCTTGACTTGATTCTCGCATCATATTTCAAGAATAATAATATAGAAGAAGGATGCATTCTTCAAAACCTGAATTCCATTTCGGTTGTTAGTTGTTTTCGGCAATTCATTCCTCGGAAAAGTCGTTTTAGAGGGAAAAACCGCAATAATATCATTATATCGTCTCGGAAGCCGTTTTGGGGGATTCTTGACTTGATTCTCGCATCATATTTCAAGAATAATAATATAGAAGAAGGATGCATTCTTCAAAACCTGAATTCCATTTCAGTTGTTAGTTGTTTTCGGCAATTCATTCGCCGGAAAAGTCGTTTTAGAGGGAAAAACCGCAATAATATCATTATATCGTCTCGGAAGCCGTTTTGGGGGATTCTTGACTTGATTCTGCATCATATTTCAAGAATAATAATATAGAAGAAGGATGCATTCTTCAAAACCTGAATTCCATTTCGGTTGTTAGTTGTTTTCGGCAATTCATTCGCTGGAAAAGTCGTTTTAGAGGGAAAAACCGCAATAATATCATTATATCGTCTCGGAAGCCGTTTTGGGGGATTCTTGACTTGATTCTCGCATCATATTTCAAGAATAATAATATAGAAGAAGGATGCATTCTTCAAAACCTGAATTCCATTTCGGTTGTTAGTTGTTTTCGGCAATTCATTCGTGGAAAAGTCGTTTTAGAGGGAAAACCGCAATAATATCATTATATCGTCTCGGAAGCCGTTTTGGGGGATTCTTGACTTGATTCTGCATCATATTTCAAGAATAATAATATAGAAGAAGGATGCATTCTTCAAAACCTGAATTCCATTTCGGTTGTTAGTTGTTTTCGGCAATTCATTCGCTGGAAAAGTCGTTTTAGAGGGAAAAAACTGCAATAATATCATTATATCGTCTCGGAAGCCGTTTTGGGGGATTCTTGACTTGATTCTCGCATCATATTTCAAGAATAATAATATAGAAGAAGGATGCATTCTTCAAAACCTGAATTCCATTTCAGTTGTTAGTTGTTTTCGGCAATTCATTCGCCTGGAAAAGTCGTTTTAGAGGGAAAAACCGCAATAATATCATTATATCGTCTCGGAAGCCGTTTTGGGGGATTCTTGACTTGATTCTGCATCATATTTCAAGAATAATAATATAGAAGAAGGATGCATTCTTCAAAACCTGAATTCCATTTCGGTTGTTAGTTGTTTTCGGCAATTCATTCGCCGGAAAAGTCGTTTTAGAGGGAAAACCGCAATAATATCATTATATCGTCTCGGAAGCCGTTTTGGGGGATTCTTGACTTGATTCTCGCATCATATTTCAAGAATAATAATATAGAAGAAGGATGCATTCTTCAAAACCTGAATTCCATTTCGGTTGTTAGTTGTTTTCGGCAATTCATTCATTTGGAAAAGTCGTTTTAGAGGGAAAACCGCAATAATATCATTATATCGTCTCGGAAGCCGTTTTGGGGATTCTTGACTTGATTCTGCATCATATTTCAAGAATAATAATATAGAAGAAGGATGCATTCTTCAAAACCTGAATTCCATTTCGGTTGTTAGTTGTTTTCGGCAATTCATTCGCCGGAAAAGTCGTTTTAGAGGGAAAACCGCAATAATATCATTATATCGTCTCGGAAGCCGTTTTGGGGGATTCTTGACTTGATTCTGCATCATATTTCAAGAATAATAATATAGAAGAAGGATGCATTCTTCAAAACCTGAATTCCATTTCGGTTGTTAGTTGTTTTCGGCAATTCATTCGCCGGAAAAGTCGTTTTAGAGGGAAAAACGCAATAATATCATTATATCGTCTCGGAAGCCGTTTTGGGGGATTCTTGACTTGATTCTGCATCATATTTCAAGAATAATAATATAGAAGAAGGATGCATTCTTCAAAACCTGAATTCCATTTCAGTTGTTAGTTGTTTTCGGCAATTCATTCGCCGGAAAAGTCGTTTTAGAGGGAAAAACCGCAATAATATCATTATATCGTCTCGGAAGCCGTTTTGGGGGATTCTTGACTTGATTCTGCATCATATTTCAAGAATAATAATATAGAAGAAGGATGCATTCTTCAAAACCTGAATTCCATTTCGGTTGTTAGTTGTTTTCGGCAATTCATTCGCCGGAAAAGTCGTTTTAGAGGGAAAACCGCAATAATATCATTATATCGTCTCGGAAGCCGTTTTGGGGGATTCTTGACTTGATTCTGCATCATATTTCAAGAATAATAATATAGAAGAAGGATGCATTCTTCAAAACCTGAATTCCATTTCGGTTGTTAGTTGTTTTCGGCAATTCATTCGCCGGAAAAGTCGTTTTAGAGGGAAAAACCGCAATAATATCATTATATCGTCTCGGAAGCCGTTTTGGGGGATTCTTGACTTGATTCTGCATCATATTTCAAGAATAATAATATAGAAGAAGGATGCATTCTTCAAAACCTGAATTCCATTTCGGTTGTTAGTTGTTTTCGGCAATTCATTCGCCGGAAAAAGTCGTTTTAGAGGGAAAAACCGCAATAATATCATTATATCGTCTCGGAAGCCGTTTTGGGGGATTCTTGACTTGATTCTGCATCATATTTCAAGAATAATAATATAGAAGAAGGATGCATTCTTCAAAACCTGAATTCCATTTCAGTTGTTAGTTGTTTTCGGCAATTCATTCGCCGGAAAAGTCGTTTTAGAGGGAAAAACCGCAATAATATCATTATATCGTCTCGGAAGCCGTTTTGGGGGATTCTTGACTTGATTCTCGCATCATATTTCAAGAATAATAATATAGAAGAAGGATGCATTCTTCAAAACCCTGAATTCCATTTCGGTTGTTAGTTGTTTTCGGCAATTCATTCGCGGAAAAGTCGTTTTAGAGGGAAAAACCGCAATAATATCATTATATCGTCTCGGAAGCCGTTTTGGGGGATTCTTGACTTGATTCTGCATCATATTTCAAGAATAATAATATAGAAGAAGGATGCATTCTTCAAAACCTGAATTCCATTTCAGTTGTTAGTTGTTTTCGGCAATTCATTCGCTGGAAAAGTCGTTTTAGAGGGAAAAACCGCAATAATATCATTATATCGTCTCGGAAGCCGTTTTGGGGGATTCTTGACTTGATTCTCGCATCATATTTCAAGAATAATAATATAGAAGAAGGATGCATTCTTCAAAACCTGAATTCCATTTCAGTTGTTAGTTGTTTTCGGCAATTCATTCGCTGGAAAAGTCGTTTTAGAGGGAAAAACCGCAATAATATCATTATATCGTCTCGGAAGCCGTTTTGGGGGATTCTTGACTTGATTCTGCATCATATTTCAAGAATAATAATATAGAAGAAGGATGCATTCTTCAAAACCTGAATTCCATTTCGGTTGTTAGTTGTTTTCGGCAATTCATTCGCTGGAAAAGTCGTTTTAGAGGGAAAAACCGCAATAATATCATTATATCGTCTCGGAAGCCGTTTTGGGGGATTCTTGACTTGATTCTGCATCATATTTCAAGAATAATAATATAGAAGAAGGATGCATTCTTCAAAACCTGAATTCCATTTCAGTTGTTAGTTGTTTTCGGCAATTCATTCGCCGGAAAAAGTCGTTTTAGAGGAAAAAACCGCAATAATATCATTATATCGTCTCGGAAGCCGTTTTGGGGGATTCTTGACTTGATTCTGCATCATATTTCAAGAATAATAATATAGAAGAAGGATGCATTCTTCAAAACCTGAATTCCATTTCGGTTGTTAGTTGTTTTCGGCAATTCATTCGCCAGAAAAGTCGTTTTAGAGGGAAAAACCGCAATAATATCATTATATCGTCTCGGAAGCCGTTTTGGGGGATTCTTGACTTGATTCTGCATCATATTTCAAGAATAATAATATAGAAGAAGGATGCATTCTTCAAAACCTGAATTCCATTTCGGTTGTTAGTTGTTTTCGGCAATTCATTCGCCGTAGAAAAGTCGTTTTAGAGGGAAAACCGCAATAATATCATTATATCGTCTCGGAAGCCGTTTTGGGGGATTCTTGACTTGATTCTCGCATCATATTTCAAGAATAATAATATAGAAGAAGGATGCATTCTTCAAAACCTGAATTCCATTTCAGTTGTTAGTTGTTTTCGGCAATTCATTCGCCTGGAAAAGTCGTTTTAGAGGGAAAAACTGCAATAATATCATTATATCGTCTCGGAAGCCGTTTTGGGGGATTCTTGACTTGATTCTGCATCATATTTCAAGAATAATAATATAGAAGAAGGATGCATTCTTCAAAACCTGAATTCCATTTCAGTTGTTAGTTGTTTTCGGCAATTCATTCGCCGTAAAAGTCGTTTTAGAGGGAAAAACGCAATAATATCATTATATCGTCTCGGAAGCCGTTTTGGGGGATTCTTGACTTGATTCTCGCATCATATTTCAAGAATAATAATATAGAAGAAGGATGCATTCTTCAAAACCTGAATTCCATTTCGGTTGTTAGTTGTTTTCGGCAATTCATTCGCCTGGAAAAGTCGTTTTTAGAGGGAAAAACCGCAATAATATCATTATATCGTCTCGGAAGCCGTTTTGGGGGATTCTTGACTTGATTCTGCATCATATTTCAAGAATAATAATATAGAAGAAGGATGCATTCTTCAAAACCTGAATTCCATTTCAGTTGTTAGTTGTTTTCGGCAATTCATTCGCTGGAAAAGTCGTTTTAGAGGGAAAAACCGCAATAATATCATTATATCGTCTCGGAAGCCGTTTTGGGGGATTCTTGACTTGATTCTGCATCATATTTCAAGAATAATAATATAGAAGAAGGATGCATTCTTCAAAACCTGAATTCCATTTCAGTTGTTAGTTGTTTTCGGCAATTCATTCGCTAGGAAAAGTCGTTTTAGAGGAAAAAACCGCAATAATATCATTATATCGTCTCGGAAGCCGTTTTGGGGGATTCTTGACTTGATTCTGCATCATATTTCAAGAATAATAATATAGAAGAAGGATGCATTCTTCAAAACCTGAATTCCATTTCGGTTGTTAGTTGTTTTCGGCAATTCATTCGCCGGAAAAGTCGTTTTAGAGGGAAAAACCGCAATAATATCATTATATCGTCTCGGAAGCCGTTTTGGGGGATTCTTGACTTGATTCTGCATCATATTTCAAGAATAATAATATAGAAGAAGGATGCATTCTTCAAAACCTGAATTCCATTTCAGTTGTTAGTTGTTTTCGGCAATTCATTCCGCTAGAAAAGTCGTTTTAGAGGGAAAAAACTGCAATAATATCATTATATCGTCTCGGAAGCCGTTTTGGGGGATTCTTGACTTGATTCTCGCATCATATTTCAAGAATAATAATATAGAAGAAGGATGCATTCTTCAAAACCTGAATTCCATTTCAGTTGTTAGTTGTTTTCGGCAATTCATTCGCTAGAAAAGTCGTTTTAGAGGGAAAAACTGCAATAATATCATTATATCGTCTCGGAAGCCGTTTTGGGGGATTCTTGACTTGATTCTCGCATCATATTTCAAGAATAATAATATAGAAGAAGGATGCATTCTTCAAAACCTGAATTCCATTTCAGTTGTTAGTTGTTTTCGGCAATTCATTCGCCAGAAAAGTCGTTTTAGAGGGAAAAACCGCAATAATATCATTATATCGTCTCGGAAGCCGTTTTGGGGGATTCTTGACTTGATTCTGCATCATATTTCAAGAATAATAATATAGAAGAAGGATGCATTCTTCAAAACCTGAATTCCATTTCAGTTGTTAGTTGTTTTCGGCAATTCATTCGCGGAAAAGTCGTTTTAGAGGGAAAAACCGCAATAATATCATTATATCGTCTCGGAAGCCGTTTTGGGGGATTCTTGACTTGATTCTGCATCATATTTCAAGAATAATAATATAGAAGAAGGATGCATTCTTCAAAACCTGAATTCCATTTCAGTTGTTAGTTGTTTTCGGCAATTCATTCGCTTAGAAAAGTCGTTTTAGAGGGAAAAACCGCAATAATATCATTATATCGTCTCGGAAGCCGTTTTGGGGGATTCTTGACTTGATTCTGCATCATATTTCAAGAATAATAATATAGAAGAAGGATGCATTCTTCAAAACCTGAATTCCATTTCAGTTGTTAGTTGTTTTCGGCAATTCATTCGCCGGAAAAGTCGTTTTAGAGGGAAAAACCGCAATAATATCATTATATCGTCTCGGAAGCCGTTTTGGGGGATTCTTGACTTGATTCTCGCATCATATTTCAAGAATAATAATATAGAAGAAGGATGCATTCTTCAAAACCTGAATTCCATTTCAGTTGTTAGTTGTTTTCGGCAATTCATTCGCTGGAAAAGTCGCTTTTAGAGGGAAAAACGCAATAATATCATTATATCGTCTCGGAAGCCGTTTTGGGGGATTCTTGACTTGATTCTGCATCATATTTCAAGAATAATAATATAGAAGAAGGATGCATTCTTCAAAACCTGAATTCCATTTCAGTTGTTAGTTGTTTTCGGCAATTCATTCGCTAGAAAAGTCGTTTTAGAGGGAAAACCGCAATAATATCATTATATCGTCTCGGAAGCCGTTTTGGGGGATTCTTGACTTGATTCTGCATCATATTTCAAGAATAATAATATAGAAGAAGGATGCATTCTTCAAAACCTGAATTCCATTTCAGTTGTTAGTTGTTTTCGGCAATTCATTCGCCGGAAAAGTCGTTTTAGAGGGAAAACCGCAATAATATCATTATATCGTCTCGGAAGCCGTTTTGGGGGATTCTTGACTTGATTCTCGCATCATATTTCAAGAATAATAATATAGAAGAAGGATGCATTCTTCAAAACCTGAATTCCATTTCAGTTGTTAGTTGTTTTTGGCAATTCATTCGCGGAAAAAGTCGTTTTAGAGGGAAAAACCGCAATAATATCATTATATCGTCTCGGAAGCCGTTTTGGGGGATTCTTGACTTGATTCTCGCATCATATTTCAAGAATAATAATATAGAAGAAGGATGCATTCTTCAAAACCTGAATTCCATTTCAGTTGTTAGTTGTTTTCGGCAATTCATTCGCTAGAAAAGTCGTTTTAGAGGGAAAAACCGCAATAATATCATTATATCGTCTCGGAAGCCGTTTTGGGGGATTCTTGACTTGATTCTCGCATCATATTTCAAGAATAATAATATAGAAGAAGGATGCATTCTTCAAAACCTGAATTCCATTTCAGTTGTTAGTTGTTTTCGGCAATTCATTCGCCAAAAAAGTCGTTTTAGAGGGAAAAACCGCAATAATATCATTATATCGTCTCGGAAGCCGTTTTGGGGGATTCTTGACTTGATTCTGCATCATATTTCAAGAATAATAATATAGAAGAAGGATGCATTCTTCAAAACCTGAATTCCATTTCGGTTGTTAGTTGTTTTCGGCAATTCATTCGCCGGAAAAGTCGCTTTTAGAGGGAAAACCGCAATAATATCATTATATCGTCTCGGAAGCCGTTTTGGGGGATTCTTGACTTGATTCTCGCATCATATTTCAAGAATAATAATATAGAAGAAGGATGCATTCTTCAAAACCTGAATTCCATTTCAGTTGTTAGTTGTTTTCGGCAATTCATTCGCTAGAAAAGTCGTTTTAGAGGGAAAAACCGCAATAATATCATTATATCGTCTCGGAAGCCGTTTGGGGGATTCTTGACTTGATTCTCGCATCATATTTCAAGAATAATAATATAGAAGAAGGATGCATTCTTCAAAACCTGAATTCCATTTCAGTTGTTAGTTGTTTTTCGCAATTCATTCGCCAGAAAAGTCGTTTTAGAGGGAAAAACCGCAATAATATCATTATATCGTCTCGGAAGCCGTTTTGGGGGATTCTTGACTTGATTCTGCATCATATTTCAAGAATAATAATATAGAAGAAGGATGCATTCTTCAAAACCTGAATTCCATTTCAGTTGTTAGTTGTTTTCGGCAATTCATTCGCCTAGAAAAGTCGTTTTAGAGGGAAAAACTGCAATAATATCATTATATCGTCTCGGAAGCCGTTTTGGGGGATTCTTGACTTGATTCTCGCATCATATTTCAAGAATAATAATATAGAAGAAGGATGCATTCTTCAAAACCTGAATTCCATTTCAGTTGTTAGTTGTTTTCGGCAATTCATTCGCTAGAAAAGTCGTTTTAGAGGGAAAAACCGCAATAATATCATTATATCGTCTCGGAAGCCGTTTTGGGGGATTCTTGACTTGATTCTCGCATCATATTTCAAGAATAATAATATAGAAGAAGGATGCATTCTTCAAAACCTGAATTCCATTTCAGTTGTTAGTTGTTTTCGGCAATTCATTCGCTAGAAAAGTCGTTTTAGAGGGAAAAACCGCAATAATATCATTATATCGTCTCGGAAGCCGTTTTGGGGGATTCTTGACTTGATTCTGCATCATATTTCAAGAATAATAATATAGAAGAAGGATGCATTCTTCAAAACCTGAATTCCATTTCAGTTGTTAGTTGTTTTCGGCAATTCATTCGCTGGAAAAGTCGTTTTAGAGGGAAAACCGCAATAATATCATTATATCGTCTCGGAAGCCGTTTTGGGGGATTCTTGACTTGATTCTCGCATCATATTTCAAGAATAATAATATAGAAGAAGGATGCATTCTTCAAAACCTGAATTCCATTTCAGTTGTTAGTTGTTTTCGGCAATTCATTCGCCGTAAAAGTCGCTTTTTAGAGGGAAAAACCGCAATAATATCATTATATCGTCTCGGAAGCCGTTTTGGGGGATTCTTGACTTGATTCTCGCATCATATTTCAAGAATAATAATATAGAAGAAGGATGCATTCTTCAAAACCTGAATTCCATTTCAGTTGTTAGTTGTTTTCGGCAATTCATTCGCTGGAAAAGTCGTTTTAGAGGGAAAAACCGCAATAATATCATTATATCGTCTCGGAAGCCGTTTTGGGGGATTCTTGACTTGATTCTCGCATCATATTTCAAGAATAATAATATAGAAGAAGGATGCATTCTTCAAAACCTGAATTCCATTTCAGTTGTTAGTTGTTTTCGGCAATTCATTCGCTTGAAAAGTCGCTTTTAGAGGGAAAACCGCAATAATATCATTATATCGTCTCGGAAGCCGTTTTGGGGGATTCTTGACTTGATTCTCGCATCATATTTCAAGAATAATAATATAGAAGAAGGATGCATTCTTCAAAACCTGAATTCCATTTCAGTTGTTAGTTGTTTTCGGCAATTCATTCGCTAGAAAAGTCGTTTTAGAGGGAAAAACCGCAATAATATCATTATATCGTCTCGGAAGCCGTTTTGGGGGATTCTTGACTTGATTCTCGCATCATATTTCAAGAATAATAATATAGAAGAAGGATGCATTCTTCAAAACCTGAATTCCATTTCAGTTGTTAGTTGTTTTCGGCAATTCATTCGCTTAGAAAAGTCGCTTTTAGAGGGAAAAACCGCAATAATATCATTATATCGTCTCGGAAGCCGTTTTGGGGGATTCTTGACTTGATTCTCGCATCATATTTCAAGAATAATAATATAGAAGAAGGATGCATTCTTCAAAACCTGAATTCCATTTCAGTTGTTAGTTGTTTTCGGCAATTCATTCGCGGAAAAGTCGTTTTAGAGGGAAAAACCGCAATAATATCATTATATCGTCTCGGAAGCCGTTTTGGGGGATTCTTGACTTGATTCTCGCATCATATTTCAAGAATAATAATATAGAAGAAGGATGCATTCTTCAAAACCTGAATTCCATTTCAGTTGTTAGTTGTTTTCGGCAATTCATTCGCTAGAAAAGTCGCTTTTAGAGGGAAAAACCGCAATAATATCATTATATCGTCTCGGAAGCCGTTTTGGGGGATTCTTGACTTGATTCTCGCATCATATTTCAAGAATAATAATATAGAAGAAGGATGCATTCTTCAAAACCTGAATTCCATTTCAGTTGTTAGTTGTTTTCGCAATTCATTCGCTAGAAAAGTCGTTTTAGAGGGAAAAACCGCAATAATATCATTATATCGTCTCGGAAGCCGTTTTGGGGGATTCTTGACTTGATTCTCGCATCATATTTCAAGAATAATAATATAGAAGAAGGATGCATTCTTCAAAACCTGAATTCCATTTCAGTTGTTAGTTGTTTTCGGCAATTCATTCGCCTTAAAAGTCGTTTTAGAGGGGAAAACCGCAATAATATCATTATATCGTCTCGGAAGCCGTTTTGGGGGATTCTTGACTTGATTCTCGCATCATATTTCAAGAATAATAATATAGAAGAAGGATGCATTCTTCAAAACCTGAATTCCATTTCAGTTGTTAGTTGTTTTCGGCAATTCATTCGCGTAAAAGTCGCTTTTAGAGGGAAAAACCGCAATAATATCATTATATCGTCTCGGAAGCCGTTTTGGGGGATTCTTGACTTGATTCTCGCATCATATTTCAAGAATAATAATATAGAAGAAGGATGCATTCTTCAAAACCTGAATTCCATTTCAGTTGTTAGTTGTTTTCGGCAATTCATTCGCCTAAGAAAAGTCGTTTTAGAGGGAAAAACCGCAATAATATCATTATATCGTCTCGGAAGCCGTTTTGGGGGATTCTTGACTTGATTCTCGCATCATATTTCAAGAATAATAATATAGAAGAAGGATGCATTCTTCAAAACCTGAATTCCATTTCGCTTGTTAGTTGTTTTCGGCAATTCATTCGCCGTAAAAGTCGCTTTTAGAGGGAAAAACCGCAATAATATCATTATATCGTCTCGGAAGCCGTTTTGGGGGATTCTTGACTTGATTCTCGCATCATATTTCAAGAATAATAATATAGAAGAAGGATGCATTCTTCAAAACCCGAATTCCATTTCAGTTGTTAGTTGTTTTCGGCAATTCATTCGCCGGAAAAGTCGTTTTTAGAGGGAAAACCGCAATAATATCATTATATCGTCTCGGAAGCCGTTTTGGGGGATTCTTGACTTGATTCTCGCATCATATTTCAAGAATAATAATATAGAAGAAGGATGCATTCTTCAAAACCTGAATTCCATTTCAGTTGTTAGTTGTTTTCGGCAATTCATTCGCTAGAAAAGTCGCTTTTAGAGGGAAAAACCGCAATAATATCATTATATCGTCTCGGAAGCCGTTTTGGGGGATTCTTGACTTGATTCTCGCATCATATTTCAAGAATAATAATATAGAAGAAGGATGCATTCTTCAAAACCTGAATTCCATTTCAGTTGTTAGTTGTTTTCGGCAATTCATTCGCTAGAAAAGTCGCTTTTAGAGGGAAAAACCGCAATAATATCATTATATCGTCTCGGAAGCCGTTTTGGGGGATTCTTGACTTGATTCTCGCATCATATTTCAAGAATAATAATATAGAAGAAGGATGCATTCTTCAAAACCTGAATTCCATTTCAGTTGTTAGTTGTTTTCGGCAATTCATTCGCCGAAAAGTCGCTTTTAGAGGGAAAACCGCAATAATATCATTATATCGTCTCGGAAGCCGTTTTGGGGGATTCTTGACTTGATTCTCGCATCATATTTCAAGAATAATAATATAGAAGAAGGATGCATTCTTCAAAACCTGAATTCCATTTCAGTTGTTAGTTGTTTTCGCAATTCATTCGCCGGAAAAGTCGTTTTAGAGGGAAAAACTGCAATAATATCATTATATCGTCTCGGAAGCCGTTTTGGGGGATTCTTGACTTGATTCTGCATCATATTTCAAGAATAATAATATAGAAGAAGGATGCATTCTTCAAAACCTGAATTCCATTTCAGTTGTTAGTTGTTTTCGGCAATTCATTCGCTAGAAAAGTCGTTTTAGAGGGAAAAACGCAATAATATCATTATATCGTCTCGGAAGCCGTTTTGGGGGATTCTTGACTTGATTCTCGCATCATATTTCAAGAATAATAATATAGAAGAAGGATGCATTCTTCAAAACCTGAATTCCATTTCAGTTGTTAGTTGTTTTCGCAATTCATTCGCCAGAAAAGTCGTTTTAGAGGGAAAACCGCAATAATATCATTATATCATCGTCTCGGAAGCCGTTTTGGGGGATTCTTGACTTGATTCTCGCATCATATTTCAAGAATAATAATATAGAAGAAGGATGCATTCTTCAAAACCTGAATTCCATTTCAGTTGTTAGTTGTTTTCGGCAATTCATTCGCCTAGAAAAGTCGTTTTAGAGGGAAAAACCGCAATAATATCATTATATCGTCTCGGAAGCCGTTTTGGGGGATTCTTGACTTGATTCTCGCATCATATTTCAAGAATAATAATATAGAAGAAGGATGCATTCTTCAAAACCTGAATTCCATTTCGCTTGTTAGTTGTTTTCGGCAATTCATTCGCCGTAGAAAAGTCGCTTTTAGAGGGAAAAACCGCAATAATATCATTATATCGTCTCTAAGCCGTTTTGGGGGATTCTTGACTTGATTCTCGCATCATATTTCAAGAATAATAATATAGAAGAAGGATGCATTCTTCAAAACCTGAATTCCATTTCAGTTGTTAGTTGTTTTCGGCAATTCATTCGCCTAGAAAAGTCGTTTTAGAGGGAAAACCGCAATAATATCATTATATCGTCTCGGAAGCCGTTTTTGGGGGATTCTTGACTTGATTCTGCATCATATTTCAAGAATAATAATATAGAAGAAGGATGCATTCTTCAAAACCTGAATTCCATTTCAGTTGTTAGTTGTTTTCGCAATTCATTCGCCTAGAAAAGTCGCTTTTAGAGGGAAAAACCGCAATAATATCATTATATCGTCTCGGAAGCCGTTTTGGGGGATTCTTGACTTGATTCTCGCATCATATTTCAAGAATAATAATATAGAAGAAGGATGCATTCTTCAAAACCTGAATTCCATTTCAGTTGTTAGTTGTTTTTGGCAATTCATTCGCTAGAAAAGTCGCTTTTAGAGGGAAAAACCGCAATAATATCATTATATCGTCTCGGAAGCCGTTTTGGGGGATTCTTGACTTGATTCTGCATCATATTTCAAGAATAATAATATAGAAGAAGGATGCATTCTTCAAAACCTGAATTCCATTTCAGTTGTTAGTTGTTTTCGGCAATTCATTCGCTAGAAAAGTCGTTTTAGAGGGAAAACCGCAATAATATCATTATATCGTCTCGGAAGCCGTTTTGGGGGATTCTTGACTTGATTCTGCATCATATTTCAAGAATAATAATATAGAAGAAGGATGCATTCTTCAAAACCTGAATTCCATTTCAGTTGTTAGTTGTTTTCGGCAATTCATTCGCTAGAAAAGTCGTTTTAGAGGGAAAAACCGCAATAATATCATTATATCGTCTCGGAAGCCGTTTTGGGGGATTCTTGACTTGATTCTCGCATCATATTTCAAGAATAATAATATAGAAGAAGGATGCATTCTTCAAAACCCGAATTCCATTTCAGTTGTTAGTTGTTTTCGGCAATTCATTCGCGGAAAAGTCGTTTTAGAGGGAAAAACCGCAATAATATCATTATATCGTCTCGGAAGCCGTTTTGGGGGATTCTTGACTTGATTCTCGCATCATATTTCAAGAATAATAATATAGAAGAAGGATGCATTCTTCAAAACCTGAATTCCATTTCAGTTGTTAGTTGTTTTTCGCAATTCATTCGCCTTAAAAAGTCGTTTTAGAGGGAAAAACCGCAATAATATCATTATATCGTCTCGGAAGCCGTTTTGGGGGATTCTTGACTTGATTCTCGCATCATATTTCAAGAATAATAATATAGAAGAAGGATGCATTCTTCAAAACCTGAATTCCATTTCAGCTTGTTAGTTGTTTTCGGCAATTCATTCGCCGTAAAAGTCGTTTTAGAGGGAAAACCGCAATAATATCATTATATCGTCTCGGAAGCCGTTTTGGGGGATTCTTGACTTGATTCTGCATCATATTTCAAGAATAATAATATAGAAGAAGGATGCATTCTTCAAAACCTGAATTCCATTTCAGTTGTTAGTTGTTTTCGGCAATTCATTCGCTAGAAAAGTCGTTTTAGAGGGAAAAACCGCAATAATATCATTATATCGTCTCGGAAGCCGTTTTGGGGGATTCTTGACTTGATTCTGCATCATATTTCAAGAATAATAATATAGAAGAAGGATGCATTCTTCAAAACCTGAATTCCATTTCAGTTGTTAGTTGTTTTCGGCAATTCATTCGCCGTAGAAAAGTCGTTTTAGAGGGAAAACCGCAATAATATCATTATATCGTCTCGGAAGCCGTTTTGGGGGATTCTTGACTTGATTCTCGCATCATATTTCAAGAATAATAATATAGAAGAAGGATGCATTCTTCAAAACCTGAATTCCATTTCAGCTTGTTAGTTGTTTTCGGCAATTCATTCGCCGTAAAAGTCGTTTTAGAGGGAAAAACCGCAATAATATCATTATATCGTCTCGAAGCCGCTTTTGGGGGATTCTTGACTTGATTCTCGCATCATATTTCAAGAATAATAATATAGAAGAAGGATGCATTCTTCAAAACCTGAATTCCATTTCAGTTGTTAGTTGTTTTCGGCAATTCATTCGCTAGAAAAGTCGTTTTAGAGGGAAAACCGCAATAATATCATTATATCGTCTCGGAAGCCGTTTTGGGGGATTCTTGACTTGATTCTCGCATCATATTTCAAGAATAATAATATAGAAGAAGGATGCATTCTTCAAAACCTGAATTCCATTTCAGTTGTTAGTTGTTTTCGGCAATTCATTCGCCATTCAGAAAAGTCGTTTTAGAGGGAAAACCGCAATAATATCATTATATCGTCTCGGAAGCCGTTTGGGGGATTCTTGACTTGATTCTCGCATCATATTTCAAGAATAATAATATAGAAGAAGGATGCATTCTTCAAAACCCGAATTCCATTTTCGCTTGTTAGTTGTTTTCGGCAATTCATTCGCCGTAAAAGTCGTTTTAGAGGGAAAAACCGCAATAATATCATTATATCGTCTCGTAAGCCGTTTGGGGGATTCTTGACTTGATTCTCGCATCATATTTCAAGAATAATAATATAGAAGAAGGATGCATTCTTCAAAACCTGAATTCCATTTCAGTTGTTAGTTGTTTTTGGCAATTCATTCGCTAAAAAAGTCGCTTTTAGAGGGGAAAACCGCAATAATATCATTATATCGTCTCGGAAGCCGTTTTGGGGGATTCTTGACTTGATTCTCGCATCATATTTCAAGAATAATAATATAGAAGAAGGATGCATTCTTCAAAACCTGAATTCCATTTCGCTTGTTAGTTGTTTTCGGCAATTCATTCGCCGAAAAAAGTCGTTTTTAGAGGGAAAACCGCAATAATATCATTATATCGTCTCGGAAGCCGTTTTGGGGGATTCTTGACTTGATTCTCGCATCATATTTCAAGAATAATAATATAGAAGAAGGATGCATTCTTCAAAACCTGAATTCCATTTCAGTTGTTAGTTGTTTTCGGCAATTCATTCGCCGTAAAAGTCGTTTTAGAGGGAAAAACCGCAATAATATCATTATATCGTCGCAAGCCGTTTTGGGGGATTCTTGACTTGATTCTCGCATCATATTTCAAGAATAATAATATAGAAGAAGGATGCATTCTTCAAAACCTGAATTCCATTTCAGTTGTTAGTTGTTTTCGGCAATTCATTCGCCGTAAAAGTCGTTTTAGAGGGAAAAACCGCAATAATATCATTATATCGTCTCGAAGCCGTTTTGGGGGATTCTTGACTTGATTCTCGCATCATATTTCAAGAATAATAATATAGAAGAAGGATGCATTCTTCAAAACCTGAATTCCATTTCGCTTGTTAGTTGTTTTTGGCAATTCATTCGCTAGAAAAGTCGTTTTAGAGGGAAAACCGCAATAATATCATTATATCGTCTCGGAAGCCTTTTTGGGGGATTCTTGACTTGATTCTGCATCATATTTCAAGAATAATAATATAGAAGAAGGATGCATTCTTCAAAACCTGAATTCCATTTCAGTTGTTAGTTGTTTTCGGCAATTCATTCGCTAGAAAAGTCCTTTTAGAGGGAAAAACCGCAATAATATCATTATATCGTCTCGGAAGCCGTTTTGGGGGATTCTTGACTTGATTCTCGCATCATATTTCAAGAATAATAATATAGAAGAAGGATGCATTCTTCAAAACCTGAATTCCATTTCAGTTGTTAGTTGTTTTCGGCAATTCATTCGCCGTAAAAGTCGCTTTTAGAGGGAAAACCGCAATAATATCATTATATCGTCTCGGAAGCCGTTTTGGGGGATTCTTGACTTGATTCTCGCATCATATTTCAAGAATAATAATATAGAAGAAGGATGCATTCTTCAAAACCTGAATTCCATTTCAGTTGTTAGTTGTTTTCGGCAATTCATTCGCCGAAAAGTCGCTTTTAGAGGGAAAACCGCAATAATATCATTATATCGTCTCGGAAGCCGTTTTGGGGGATTCTTGACTTGATTCTCGCATCATATTTCAAGAATAATAATATAGAAGAAGGATGCATTCTTCAAAACCTGAATTCCATTTCAGTTGTTAGTTGTTTTCGGCAATTCATTCCAGTAAAAGTCGTTTTTAGAGGGAAAACCGCAATAATATCATTATATCGTCTCGGAAGCCGTTTTGGGGGATTCTTGACTTGATTCTCGCATCATATTTCAAGAATAATAATATAGAAGAAGGATGCATTCTTCAAAACCTGAATTCCATTTCAGTTGTTAGTTGTTTTTGGCAATTCATTCGCCGTAAAAGTCGTTTTAGAGGGAAAAACCGCAATAATATCATTATATCGTCTCGTAAGCCGTTTTGGGGGATTCTTGACTTGATTCTGCATCATATTTCAAGAATAATAATATAGAAGAAGGATGCATTCTTCAAAACCTGAATTCCATTTCAGTTGTTAGTTGTTTTCGGCAATTCATTCGCTAGAAAAGTCGTTTTAGAGGGAAAAACGCAATAATATCATTATATCGTCTCGGAAGCCGTTTTGGGGGATTCTTGACTTGATTCTGCATCATATTTCAAGAATAATAATATAGAAGAAGGATGCATTCTTCAAAACCTGAATTCCATTTCAGTTGTTAGTTGTTTTCGGCAATTCATTCGCTAGAAAAGTCGTTTTTAGAGGGAAAAACCGCAATAATATCATTATATCGTCTCGGAAGCCGTTTTGGGGGATTCTTGACTTGATTCTGCATCATATTTCAAGAATAATAATATAGAAGAAGGATGCATTCTTCAAAACCTGAATTCCATTTCAGTTGTTAGTTGTTTTCGGCAATTCATTCGCCGTAAAAGTCGTTTTAGAGGGAAAACCGCAATAATATCATTATATCGTCTCGGAAGCCGTTTTGGGGGATTCTTGACTTGATTCTCGCATCATATTTCAAGAATAATAATATAGAAGAAGGATGCATTCTTCAAAACCTGAATTCCATTTCAGCTTGTTAGTTGTTTTCGCAATTCATTCGCTAGAAAAGTCGCTTTTTAGAGGGAAAAACCGCAATAATATCATTATATCGTCTCGAAGCCGTTTTGGGGGATTCTTGACTTGATTCTGCATCATATTTCAAGAATAATAATATAGAAGAAGGATGCATTCTTCAAAACCTGAATTCCATTTCAGTTGTTAGTTGTTTTCGGCAATTCATTCGCTCGTAAAAGTCGTTTTAGAGGGAAAACCGCAATAATATCATTATATCGTCTCGGAAGCCGTTTTGGGGGATTCTTGACTTGATTCTCGCATCATATTTCAAGAATAATAATATAGAAGAAGGATGCATTCTTCAAAACCCGAATTCCATTTCAGTTGTTAGTTGTTTTTCGCAATTCATTCGCATAAAAGTCGTTTTAGAGGGAAAACCGCAATAATATCATTATATCGTCTCGGAAGCCGTTTTGGGGGATTCTTGACTTGATTCTCGCATCATATTTCAAGAATAATAATATAGAAGAAGGATGCATTCTTCAAAACCTGAATTCCATTTCAGTTGTTAGTTGTTTTTCGCAATTCATTCGCGTGAAAAAAGTCGCTTTTAGAGGAGGGAAAACCGCAATAATATCATTATATCGTCTCGGAAGCCGTTTTGGGGGATTCTTGACTTGATTCTCGCATCATATTTCAAGAATAATAATATAGAAGAAGGATGCATTCTTCAAAACCTGAATTCCATTTCAGTTGTTAGTTGTTTTCGGCAATTCATTCGCTTAAAAAAGTCCTTTTAGAGGGAAAACCGCAATAATATCATTATATCGTCTCGGAAGCCGTTTTTGGGGGATTCTTGACTTGATTCTCGCATCATATTTCAAGAATAATAATATAGAAGAAGGATGCATTCTTCAAAACCTGAATTCCATTTCAGTTGTTAGTTGTTTTCGGCAATTCATTCGCCGTAAAAGTCGCTTTTAGAGGGAAAACCGCAATAATATCATTATATCGTCTCGTAAGCCGTTTTGGGGGATTCTTGACTTGATTCTCGCATCATATTTCAAGAATAATAATATAGAAGAAGGATGCATTCTTCAAAACCTGAATTCCATTTCAGTTGTTAGTTGTTTTCGGCAATTCATTCGCTTAGAAAAGTCGCTTTTAGAGGGAAAAACCGCAATAATATCATTATATCGTCTCGGAAGCCGTTTTGGGGGATTCTTGACTTGATTCTGCATCATATTTCAAGAATAATAATATAGAAGAAGGATGCATTCTTCAAAACCTGAATTCCATTTCAGTTGTTAGTTGTTTTCGGCAATTCATTCGCTAGAAAAGTCGTTTTAGAGGGAAAACCGCAATAATATCATTATATCGTCTCGGAAGCCGTTTTGGGGGATTCTTGACTTGATTCTGCATCATATTTCAAGAATAATAATATAGAAGAAGGATGCATTCTTCAAAACCTGAATTCCATTTCAGCTTGTTAGTTGTTTTCGGCAATTCATTCGCTAGAAAAGTCGTTTTAGAGGGAAAACCGCAATAATATCATTATATCGTCTCGGAAGCCGTTTTGGGGGATTCTTGACTTGATTCTCGCATCATATTTCAAGAATAATAATATAGAAGAAGGATGCATTCTTCAAAACCTGAATTCCATTTCAGTTGTTAGTTGTTTTCGCAATTCATTCGCTAGAAAAGTCCTTTTAGAGGGAAAACCGCAATAATATCATTATATCGTCTCGGAAGCCGTTTTGGGGGATTCTTGACTTGATTCTGCATCATATTTCAAGAATAATAATATAGAAGAAGGATGCATTCTTCAAAACCTGAATTCCATTTCAGTTGTTAGTTGTTTTCGGCAATTCATTCGCCGTAAAAGTCGTTTTAGAGGGAAAACCGCAATAATATCATTATATCGTCTCGGAAGCCGTTTTGGGGGATTCTTGACTTGATTCTCGCATCATATTTCAAGAATAATAATATAGAAGAAGGATGCATTCTTCAAAACCTGAATTCCATTTCAGTTGTTAGTTGTTTTTCGCAATTCATTCGCCGAGAAAAGTCGCTTTTAGAGGGAAAACCGCAATAATATCATTATATCGTCTCGGAAGCCGTTTTGGGGGATTCTTGACTTGATTCTGCATCATATTTCAAGAATAATAATATAGAAGAAGGATGCATTCTTCAAAACCTGAATTCCATTTCAGTTGTTAGTTGTTTTCGGCAATTCATTCGCCGTAAAAGTCGCTTTTAGAGGGAAAACCGCAATAATATCATTATATCGTCTCGGAAGCCGTTTTGGGGGATTCTTGACTTGATTCTGCATCATATTTCAAGAATAATAATATAGAAGAAGGATGCATTCTTCAAAACCCGAATTCCATTTCAGTTGTTAGTTGTTTTCGGCAATTCATTCGCCGTAAAAGTCGTTTTAGAGGGAAAACCGCAATAATATCATTATATCGTCTCGGAAGCCGTTTTGGGGGATTCTTGACTTGATTCTGCATCATATTTCAAGAATAATAATATAGAAGAAGGATGCATTCTTCAAAACCTGAATTCCATTTCAGTTGTTAGTTGTTTTCGGCAATTCATTCGCTAGAAAAGTCGTTTTAGAGGGAAAACCGCAATAATATCATTATATCGTCTCGGAAGCCGTTTTGGGGGATTCTTGACTTGATTCTGCATCATATTTCAAGAATAATAATATAGAAGAAGGATGCATTCTTCAAAACCTGAATTCCATTTCAGCTTGTTAGTTGTTTTCGGCAATTCATTCGCTAGAAAAGTCGTTTTAGAGGGAAAACCGCAATAATATCATTATATCGTCTCGGAAGCCGTTTTGGGGGATTCTTGACTTGATTCTCGCATCATATTTCAAGAATAATAATATAGAAGAAGGATGCATTCTTCAAAACCTGAATTCCATTTCGGTTGTTAGTTGTTTTCGGCAATTCATTCGCCGGAAAAGTCGCTTTTAGAGGGAAAACCGCAATAATATCATTATATCGTCTCGGAAGCCGTTTTGGGGGATTCTTGACTTGATTCTGCATCATATTTCAAGAATAATAATATAGAAGAAGGATGCATTCTTCAAAACCTGAATTCCATTTCAGTTGTTAGTTGTTTTCGGCAATTCATTCGCTAGAAAAGTCGCTTTTAGAGGGAAAACCGCAATAATATCATTATATCGTCTCGGAAGCCGTTTTGGGGGATTCTTGACTTGATTCTGCATCATATTTCAAGAATAATAATATAGAAGAAGGATGCATTCTTCAAAACCTGAATTCCATTTCAGTTGTTAGTTGTTTTCGGCAATTCATTCGCTAGAAAAGTCGTTTTAGAGGGAAAACCGCAATAATATCATTATATCGTCTCGGAAGCCGTTTTGGGGGATTCTTGACTTGATTCTCGCATCATATTTCAAGAATAATAATATAGAAGAAGGATGCATTCTTCAAAACCTGAATTCCATTTCAGTTGTTAGTTGTTTTCGGCAATTCATTCGCTAGAAAAGTCGTTTTTAGAGGGAAAACCGCAATAATATCATTATATCGTCTCGGAAGCCGTTTTGGGGGATTCTTGACTTGATTCTGCATCATATTTCAAGAATAATAATATAGAAGAAGGATGCATTCTTCAAAACCTGAATTCCATTTCAGTTGTTAGTTGTTTTCGGCAATTCATTCGCCGAGAAAAGTCGCTTTTAGAGGGGAAAACCGCAATAATATCATTATATCGTCTCGGAAGCCGTTTTGGGGGATTCTTGACTTGATTCTCGCATCATATTTCAAGAATAATAATATAGAAGAAGGATGCATTCTTCAAAACCCGAATTCCATTTCAGTTGTTAGTTGTTTTCGGCAATTCATTCGCCGTAAAAGTCGTTTTAGAGGGCAAAACCGCAATAATATCATTATATCGTCTCGGAAGCCGTTTTGGGGGATTCTTGACTTGATTCTGCATCATATTTCAAGAATAATAATATAGAAGAAGGATGCATTCTTCAAAACCTGAATTCCATTTCAGTTGTTAGTTGTTTTCGGCAATTCATTCGCCGAAAAATCCTTTTAGAGGGAAAAACCGCAATAATATCATTATATCGTCTCGGAAGCCGTTTGGGGGATTCTTGACTTGATTCTCGCATCATATTTCAAGAATAATAATATAGAAGAAGGATGCATTCTTCAAAACCTGAATTCCATTTCAGTTGTTAGTTGTTTTCGGCAATTCATTCGCCGTAAAAGTCGTTTTAGAGGGAAAACCGCAATAATATCATTATATCGTCTCGGAAGCCGTTTTGGGGGATTCTTGACTTGATTCTGCATCATATTTCAAGAATAATAATATAGAAGAAGGATGCATTCTTCAAAACCTGAATTCCATTTCAGTTGTTAGTTGTTTTCGGCAATTCATTCGCCGTAAAAAAGTCGTTTTTAGAGGGAAAAACCGCAATAATATCATTATATCGTCTCGGAAGCCGTTTTGGGGGATTCTTGACTTGATTCTGCATCATATTTCAAGAATAATAATATAGAAGAAGGATGCATTCTTCAAAACCTGAATTCCATTTCAGTTGTTAGTTGTTTTCGGCAATTCATTCGCTAGAAAAATCGTTTTAGAGGGAAAAACCGCAATAATATCATTATATCGTCTCGGAAGCCGTTTTGGGGGATTCTTGACTTGATTCTGCATCATATTTCAAGAATAATAATATAGAAGAAGGATGCATTCTTCAAAACCTGAATTCCATTTCAGTTGTTAGTTGTTTTCGGCAATTCATTCGCCGTAAAAGTCGTTTTAGAGGGAAAACCGCAATAATATCATTATATCGTCTCGGAAGCCGTTTGGGGGATTCTTGACTTGATTCTGCATCATATTTCAAGAATAATAATATAGAAGAAGGATGCATTCTTCAAAACCTGAATTCCATTTCAGTTGTTAGTTGTTTTCGGCAATTCATTCGCCGTAAAAGTCGTTTTTAGAGGGAAAACCGCAATAATATCATTATATCGTCTCGGAAGCCGTTTTGGGGGATTCTTGACTTGATTCTGCATCATATTTGAAGAATAATAATATAGAAGAAGGATGCATTCTTCAAAACCCGAATTCCATTTCAGTTGTTAGTTGTTTTCGGCAATTCATTCGCCAGAAAAATCGTTTTTAGAGGGAAAACCGCAATAATATCATTATATCGTCTCGGAAGCCGTTTTGGGGGATTCTTGACTTGATTATGCATCATATTTGAAGAATAATAATATAGAAGAAGGATGCATTCTTCAAAACCTGAATTCCATTTCAGTTGTTAGTTGTTTTCGGCAATTCATTCGCCTAGAAAAATCGCTTTTAGAGGGCAAAACCGCAATAATATCATTATATCGTCTCGGAAGCCGTTTTGGGGGATTCTTGACTTGATTCTGCATCATATTTGAAGAATAATAATATAGAAGAAGGATGCATTCTTCAAAACCTGAATTCCATTTCAGTTGTTAGTTGTTTTCGGCAATTCATTCGCTAGAAAAATCCTTTTAGAGGGAAAACCGCAATAATATCATTATATCGTCTCGGAAGCCGTTTTGGGGGATTCTTGACTTGATTCTCGCATCATATTTCAAGAATAATAATATAGAAGAAGGATGCATTCTTCAAAACCTGAATTCCATTTCAGTTGTTAGTTGTTTTCGGCAATTCATTCGCTTGAAAAATCCTTTTAGAGGGAAAACCGCAATAATATCATTATATCGTCTCGGAAGCCGTTTTGGGGGATTCTTGACTTGATTCTCGCATCATATTTGAAGAATAATAATATAGAAGAAGGATGCATTCTTCAAAACCCGAATTCCATTTCAGTTGTTAGTTGTTTTCGGCAATTCATTCGCCAGAAAAGTCGCTTTTAGGGCAAAACCGCAATAATATCATTAAATCGTCTCGGAAGCCGTTTTGGGGGATTCTTGACTTGATTATGCATCATATTTGAAGAATAATAATATAGAAGAAGGATGCATTCTTCAAAACCTGAATTCCATTTCAGTTGTTAGTTGTTTTCGGCAATTCATTCGCTAGAAAAATCGTTTTAGAGGGAAAAACCGCAATAATATCATTATATCGTCTCGGAAGCCGTTTTGGGGGATTCTTGACTTGATTATGCATCATATTTGAAGAATAATAATATAGAAGAAGGATGCATTCTTCAAAACCTGAATTCCATTTCAGTTGTTAGTTGTTTTCGGCAATTCATTCGCCAGAAAAGTCGTTTTAGAGGGAAAAACCGCAATAATATCATTATATCGTCTCGGAAGCCGTTTTGGGGGATTCTTGACTTGATTCTGCATCATATTTCAAGAATAATAATATAGAAGAAGGATGCATTCTTCAAAACCTGAATTCCATTTCAGTTGTTAGTTGTTTTCGGCAATTCATTCGCCGAAAAATCTTTTTAGAGGGAAAAACCGCAATAATATCATTATATCGTCTCGGAAGCCGTTTTGGGGGATTCTTGACTTGATTCTGCATCATATTTGAAGAATAATAATATAGAAGAAGGATGCATTCTTCAAAACCCGAATTCCATTTCAGTTGTTAGTTGTTTTCGGCAATTCATTCGCCAGAAAAATCCTTTTAGAGGGCAAAACCGCAATAATATCATTATATCGTCTCGGAAGCCGTTTTGGGGGATTCTTGACTTGATTATGCATCATATTTGAAGAATAATAATATAGAAGAAGGATGCATTCTTCAAAACCTGAATTCCATTTCAGTTGTTAGTTGTTTTCGGCAATTCATTCGCTAGAAAAATCGTTTTAGAGGGCAAAACCGCAATAATATCATTATATCGTCTCGGAAGCCGTTTTGGGGGATTCTTGACTTGATTCTGCATCATATTTGAAGAATAATAATATAGAAGAAGGATGCATTCTTCAAAACCTGAATTCCATTTCAGTTGTTAGTTGTTTTCGGCAATTCATTCGCTAAAAAATCGTTTTTTAGAGGGCAAAACCGCAATAATATCATTATATCGTCTCGGAAGCCGTTTTGGGGGATTCTTGACTTGATTCTGCATCATATTTGAAGAATAATAATATAGAAGAAGGATGCATTCTTCAAAACCTGAATTCCATTTCAGTTGTTAGTTGTTTTCGGCAATTCATTCGCCGAAAAATCGTTTTAGAGGGAAAACCGCAATAATATCATTATATCGTCTCGGAAGCCGTTTTGGGGGATTCTTGACTTGATTCTGCATCATATTTGAAGAATAATAATATAGAAGAAGGATGCATTCTTCAAAACCTGAATTCCATTTCAGTTGTTAGTTGTTTTCGGCAATTCATTCGCCCAAAAAAGTCCTTTTAGAGGGAAAACCGCAATAATATCATTATATCGTCTCGGAAGCCGTTTTGGGGGATTCTTGACTTGATTCTGCATCATATTTGAAGAATAATAATATAGAAGAAGGATGCATTCTTCAAAACCTGAATTCCATTTCGGTTGTTAGTTGTTTTCGGCAATTCATTCGCCGAAAAATCGCTTTTAGAGGGCAAAAGCGCAATAATATCATTATATCGTCTCGGAAGCCGTTTTGGGGGATTCTTGACTTGATTCTGCATCATATTTGAAGAATAATAATATAGAAGAAGGATGCATTCTTCAAAACCTGAATTCCATTTCAGTTGTTAGTTGTTTTCGGCAATTCATTCGCCGAGAAAAATCCTTTTAGAGGGAAAAACCGCAATAATATCATTATATCGTCTCGGAAGCCGTTTTGGGGGATTCTTGACTTGATTATGCATCATATTTGAAGAATAATAATATAGAAGAAGGATGCATTCTTCAAAACCTGAATTCCATTTCAGTTGTTAGTTGTTTTCGGCAATTCATTCGCCGTAAAAATCGTTTTTAGAGGGCAAAACCGCAATAATATCATTATATCGTCTCGGAAGCCGTTTTGGGGGATTCTTGACTTGATTCTGCATCATATTTGAAGAATAATAATATAGAAGAAGGATGCATTCTTCAAAACCTGAATTCCATTTCAGTTGTTAGTTGTTTTCGGCAATTCATTCGCCAGAAAAATCCTTTTAGAGGGAAAAACCGCAATAATATCATTATATCGTCTCGGAAGCCGTTTTGGGGGATTCTTGACTTGATTATGCATCATATTTGAAGAATAATAATATAGAAGAAGGATGCATTCTTCAAAACCTGAATTCCATTTCAGTTGTTAGTTGTTTTCGGCAATTCATTCGCCGTAAAGATCGTTTTAGAGGGCAAAACCGCAATAATATCATTAAATCGTCTCGGAAGCCGTTTTGGGGGATTCTTGACTTGATTCTGCATCATATTTCAAGAATAATAATATAGAAGAAGGATGCATTCTTCAAAACCTGAATTCCATTTAGTTGTTAGTTGTTTTCGGCAATTCATTCGCCGTAAAAAATCCTTTTAGAGGGCAAAACCGCAATAATATCATTATATCATCTCGGAAGCCGTTTTGGGGGATTCTTGACTTGATTCTGCATCATATTTGAAGAATAATAATATAGAAGAAGGATGCATTCTTCAAAACCCGAATTCCATTTCAGTTGTTAGTTGTTTTCGGCAATTCATTCGCCCCGAAAAATCCTTTTAGAGGGCAAAACCGCAATAATATCATTATATCATCTCGGAAGCCGTTTTGGGGGATTCTTGACTTGATTATGCATCATATTTGAAGAATAATAATATAGAAGAAGGATGCATTCTTCAAAACCTGAATTCCATTTCGGTTGTTAGTTGTTTTCGGCAATTCATTCGCAAAAAATCCTTTTAGAGGGCAAAACCGCAATAATATCATTATATCGTCTCGGAAGCCGTTTTGGGGGATTCTTGACTTGATTCTGCATCATATTTGAAGAATAATAATATAGAAGAAGGATGCATTCTTCAAAACCTGAATTCCATTTCAGTTGTTAGTTGTTTTCGGCAATTCATTCGCCGTAAAAATCCTTTTAGAGGGCAAAACCGCAATAATATCATTATATCGTCTCGGAAGCCGTTTTGGGGGATTCTTGACTTGATTATGCATCATATTTGAAGAATAATAATATAGAAGAAGGATGCATTCTTCAAAACCTGAATTCCATTTCAGTTGTTAGTTGTTTTCGGCAATTCATTCGCCGTAAAAGATCGTTTTTAGAGGGCAAAACCGCAATAATATCATTAAATCGTCTCGGAAGCCGTTTTGGGGGATTCTTGACTTGATTCTGCATCATATTTCAAGAATAATAATATAGAAGAAGGATGCATTCTTCAAAACCTGAATTCCATTTCAGTTGTTAGTTGTTTTCGGCAATTCATTCGCCGGAAAAATCCTTTTAGAGGGCAAAACCGCAATAATATCTTATATCATCCAAACTGGGATCTTCTCTTAAAAAAAAAAAAAAAAAAAAAAAAAAAAAAAAAAAAAAAAAAAAAAAAAAAAAAAAAAAAAAAAAAAAAAATCCAATAATATCATTATATCATCTCGGAAGCCGTTTTGGGGGATTCTTGACTTGATTCTGCATCACATTTGAAGAATAATAATATAGAAGAAGGATGCATTCTTCAAAACCCGAATTTCATTTCGAGTTGTTAGTTATTTTCGGCAATTCATTCGTCGAAAAATCGTTTTAGAGGAAAAAACCCAATAATATCACCGTAGAAGGCTTTGGATATTGTTGGACGGAAATTGGGAGTTCGGGTGGAGAAGGCTGTAGTCGAGTTGGCGGGAAACTTGGAGTTTCGGTGGAGAAGGCTTTGCTTTTAATTGGAAGGAAAGTAGAAGTTTCGATGGAGAAGGCTCTAGTGATAGTTGGAAGGAAAGTGGGAGTTCCGATGGAGAAGGCTCGATGTTAGTTGGAAGGAAAGGGGGAGTTCAAGTGGAGAAGGCTCGTGATAATTGGAAGGAAAGTGGAAGTTCCGGTGGAGAAGATTCCCGTGATAGTTAGAAAGCGGTGGTTGTTCCGGTGGAGAAAGCTTTGGTGATAATTGGAAGGAAAGTGGGAGTTCCGGTGGAGAAGGCTTTGGTCGAGTTGGCGAGGAAACTTGGAGTTCCGATGGAGAAGGCTCGTTTTTAATTGGAAGGAAAGTAGAAGTTTCGATGGAGAAGGCTCGGTGATAGCCGGAAGGAAAGTGCGAGTTCCGATGGAGAAGGCTCTAGTAATAGTTGGAAGGAAAGTGCGAGTTCCAGGTGGAGAACGCTTTGATTTTAGTTGGAAGGAAACCGGGAGTTTCGGTGGAGAAGGCTTTGGAGATTGTTGGAAGGAAACCGGGAGTTCGATGGCGAAGGCTCGGGTCATAGTTGACTCGGAAATTGGGAGTTTCGGTGGAGAGAGTTCCGGTGATAGTTGGAAAAAAACCGCAATTTGGGTTTAGGGGATTAGGGGTTTGGGGGTGTGGATTATGGTTTGGGTTTTAGGGGTTATGGGGTTAAGGGTTTGGGGGGTTAGGGGTTATGGTTTGGGGTTAGGGGATTAGGGGTTGGGGTTAGGGGTTTGGGGGATTCAACCTCAATCACAACATACGCGAACCTCGTTACGAGTGGATGGACTATGCAGGATTCCTATGTCGTGATTAATTTTGTCGATAACAACATACGCAAATTGTGCCTCGTACGATCCTTTCAAATGCCACGAGCATGAAAAGGACGGATATAGCGATTTTTTTCAGCAGGACTTCGTGTTGTTCACAAAAGAAGAAGCTTGGTCCGAATTGCTATCATTCCATTATTTTCGTAGTATAGGTCAAGCTTCCTGGACAATGGGACCTAAGGTGCCGAGGGAAGGAACTTTTCTTCTTTCGGAGCAACAATGTATCGTGGATTTACAAAAGGGATCTATCACTACCAATTTGGTCAAGTCCAATAAAAGATGATAACATGAAACCATGAGTCCCACAAAGAGACTTGATTCAACAGATTAATTGATGGAAAAATAGAACATGCACGGTTAGTGCGGAAGAAATTACATACAAGCAGCGTTATCCGCCTTTGACTCAAGGATAATAACTACCAATTCCGTAGAACCAATGATGCATGACGCCGCCAGTGTAACATACTATTTTTACCATGTAAAAGGAGTGTAACCTTAGAAAATGATCGCATCCAAGTGTATCAACACAATTGCTATGGATAAACCTCGATAGCAAACTATCAAATTGCAAAAAACTTAGCTCATGGTATTAAGATGATCAGAGTAATAGCTTATATCGACGGAACTAGTAGAATTGAGAAACTAGACATCCTAGGGAAGGTACTTCAATTGAAAGGTGAATCGGGTGGCATGTGGTTTTAACTATCAAGAAGAGTCAATCAACATTTGATTTTGACCGAAATACATACCAAGGGTTTAGGGTTTAGGGTTTAGGGTTTAGGCTAGGGTTTAGGGTTTAGGGTTTAGGGTTTAGGCCCAGGCCCAGGCCTAGGGGCCCAGGGCCCAGGGCCCAGGCCCAGGCCCAGGCCCAGGCCCAGGGCCCAGGGCCCAGGCGGCTCAGGGCCCAGGCTAGGCCCAGCTAGGGCCCAGGCCCAGGGCCGTAGGCCCAGGCCCAGGCCCAGGGCCCAGGGCCCAGGCTAGGCCCAGGCCCAGGCCCAGGGCCCAGGCCCAGGCCCAGGCCCCAGGCCCAGGCCCGAGGCCCAGGCCCAGGGCCCAGGCCCAGGCCCAGGCCCAGGCCCAGGCCCAGGCCCAGGCCCAGGGCCTCAGGCCCAGGCCCAGGCCCAGGCCCAGGCCCAGGGCCCAGGGCCCAGGCCCAGGCCCAGGCCTAGGGCCCAGGCCCAGGGCCCAGGGCCCAGGCCCAGGCCCAGGCCCCAGGCCCAGGCCCAGGCCCAGGCCCAGGCCCAGGCCCAGGCCCGAGGCCCAGGCCCAGGCCCAGGCCCAGGGCCCAGGCCCAGGCCCAGGCCCAGGCCCAGGCCCAGGGCCCAGGGCCCAGGCCCAGGCCCAGGCCCAGGCCCAGGGCTCAGGCCCAGGCCCAGGCCCAGGGCCCAGGCCCAGGCCCAGGCCCAGGCCCAGGCCCAGGGCCCAGGCCCAGGCCCAGGCCCAGGCCCAGGCCCAGGCCCAGGCCCAGGCCCAGGCCCAGGCCCAGGCCCAGGGCCCAGGCCCAGGCCCAGGCCCAGGCCCAGGGCCCAGGCCCAGGGCCCAGGGCCCAGGCCCAGGCCCAGGCCCAGGGCCCAGGCCCAGGCCCAGGCCTAGGCCCAGGCCCAGGGCCCAGGCCCAGGCCCAGGCCCAGGCCCAGGCCCAGGCCCAGGGCCCAGGCCCAGGCCCAGGCCCAGGCCCAGGGCCTAGGCCCAGGCCCAGGGCCCAGGCCCAGGCCCAGGCCCAGGCCCAGGCCCAGGCCCAGGCCCAGGCCCAGGGCCCAGGGCCTAGGCCCAGGCCCAGGCCCAGGCCCAGGGCCTAGGCCCAGGGCCCAGGCCCAGGCCCAGGCCCAGGCCCAGGCCCAGGCCCAGGCCCAGGCCCAGGCCCAGGCCCAGGCCCAGGCCCAGGCCCAGGCCCAGGGCCCAGGCCTAGGGCCCAGGCCCAGGCCCAGGGCCCAGGCCCAGGCCCAGGGCCCAGGCCCAGGCCCAGGGCCTAGGCCCAGGCCCAGGCCCAGGCCCAGGCCCAGGCCCAGGCCCAGGCCCAGGGCCCAGGCCCAGGCCCAGGCCCAGGCCCAGGCCCAGGCCCAGGGCCCAGGCCCAGGCCCAGGCCTAGGCCCAGGCCCAGGCCCAGGGCCCAGGCCCAGGCCCAGGCCCAGGCCCAGGCCCAGGCCCAGGCCCAGGCCCAGGCCCAGGCCCAGGCCCAGGGCCCAGGCCCAGGCCCAGGCCCGAGGCCCAGGCCCAGGCCCAGGCCCAGGCCCAGGGCCCAGGGCCCAGGCCCAGGCCCAGGCCCAGGGCCCAGGCCCAGGCCCAGGCCCAGGCCCAGGCCCAGGCCCAGGCCCAGGGCCCAGGCCCAGGCCCAGGCCCAGGCCCAGGGCCCAGGGCCTAGGCCCAGGCCCGTAGGCCCAGGCCCAGGCCCAGGCCCAGGCCCAGGCCCAGGCCCAGGGCCCAGGCCCAGGCCCAGGCCCAGGCCCAGGCCCAGGCCCAGGGCCTAGGCCCAGGCCCAGGCCCAGGCCCAGGCCCAGGCCCAGGCCCAGGGCCCAGGCCCAGGGCCCAGGGCCCAGGCCCAGGGCCCAGGCCCAGGGCCCAGGCCCAGGCCCAGGCCCAGGCCCAGGCCCAGGCCCAGGCCCAGGCCCAGGCCCAGGCCCAGGGCCCAGGCCCAGGCCCAGGGCCCAGGCCCAGGCCCAGGCCCAGGCCCAGGGCCCAGGCCCAGGCCCAGGCCCAGGCCCAGGCCCAGGGCCCAGGCCCAGGCCCAGGGCCCAGGGCCCAGGCCCAGGGCCCAGGCCCAGGCCCAGGCCCAGGCCCAGGCCCAGGCCCAGGCCCAGGGCCCAGGCCCAGGCCCAGGCCTAGGGCCCAGGGCCCAGGCCCAGGCCCAGGGCCCAGGCCCAGGCCCAGGCCCAGGCCCAGGGCCCAGGCCCAGGCCCAGGCCCAGGGCCCAGGCCCAGGCCCAGGCCCAGGCCCAGGCCCAGGCCCAGGGCCCAGGGCCCAGGCCCAGGCCCAGGCCCAGGCCCAGGCCTAGGGCCCAGGCCCAGGCCCAGGCCCAGGCCCAGGCCCAGGCCCAGGGCCCAGGCCCAGGCCCAGGCCCAGGCCCAGGCCCAGGCCCAGGCCCAGGCCCCAGGCCCAGGCCCAGGCCCAGGCCCAGGCCCAGGCCCAGGCCCAGGCCCAGGCCCAGGCCCAGGGCCCAGGCCCAGGCCCAGGCCCAGGCCCAGGCCCAGGGCCCAGGCCCAGGCCCAGGCCCAGGCCCAGGCCCAGGCCCAGGCCCCAGGCCCAGGCCCAGGCCCAGGCCCAGGCCCAGGCCCAGGCCCAGGCCCAGGCCTCAGGCCCAGGCCCCAGGCCCAGGCCCAGGCCCAGGCCCAGGCCCAGGCCCAGGCCCAGGCCCAGGCCCAGGCCCAGGCCCAGGCCCAGGGCCCAGGCCCAGGCCCAGGCCCAGGCCCAGGCCCAGGCCCAGGCCCAGGGCCCAGGGCCCAGGCCCAGGGCCCAGGCCCAGGCCCAGGGCCCAGGGCCCAGGCCCAGGCCCAGGCCCAGGGCCCAGGCCCAGGCCCAGGCCCAGGGCCCAGGGCCCAGGCCCAGGCCCAGGCCCAGGCCCAGGCCTAGGCCCAGGGCCCAGGCCCAGGCCCAGGCCCAGGCCCAGGGCCCAGGCCCAGGCCCAGGGCCCAGGCCCAGGCCCAGGCCCAGGCCCGAGGCCCAGGCCCAGGGCCCAGGCCCAGGGCCCAGGGCCCAGGCTCAGGGGCCCAGGCCCAGGCCCAGGGCCCAGGCCCAGGCCCAGGGCCCAGGCCCAGGGCCCAGGGCCCAGGCCCAGGCCCAGGCCCAGGCCCAGGCCCAGGCCCAGGCCCAGGCCCAGGGCCCAGGCCCAGGCCCAGGCCCAGGCCCAGGCCCAGGCCCAGGCCCAGGCCCAGGGCCCAGGGCCCAGGCCCAGGCCCAGGCCCAGGCCCAGGGCCCAGGGCCTAGGCCCAGGCCCAGGCCCAGGCCCAGGCCCAGGCCCAGGGCCCAGGCCCAGGGCCCAGGCCCAGGGCCCAGGGCCCAGGCCCAGGCCCAGGCCCAGGCCCAGGGCCCAGGCCCAGGCCCAGGCCCAGGCCCAGGCCCAGGCCCAGGCCCAGGCCCAGGCCCAGGGCCCAGGCCCAGGCCCAGGCCCAGGCCCAGGGCCCAGGCCCAGGCCCAGGCCCAGGCCCAGGCCCAGGCCCAGGCCCAGGCCCAGGCCCAGGCCCAGGCCCAGGCCCAGGGCCCAGGCCCAGGGCCCAGGCCCAGGCCCAGGCCCAGGCCCAGGCCCAGGCCCAGGCCCAGGCCCAGGCCCAGGCCCAGGGCCCAGGCCCAGGCCCAGGCCCAGGCCCAGGCCCAGGCCCAGGCCCAGGGCCCAGGCCCAGGCCCAGGCCCAGGCCCAGGCCCAGGCCTAGGGCCCAGGGCCCAGGGCCCAGGGCCCAGGCCCAGGCCCAGGGCCCAGGGCCCAGGCCCAGGCCCAGGCCCAGGCCCAGGGCCCAGGCCCAGGCCCAGGCCCAGGGCCCAGGCCCAGGCCCAGGCCCAGGCCCAGGCCCAGGCCCAGGGCCCAGGCCCAGGCCCAGGCCCAGGCCCAGGCCCCAGGCCCAGGCCCAGGCCTCAGGCCCAGGCCCAGGCCCAGGGCCCAGGGCCCAGGCCCAGGCCCAGGGCCCAGGCCCAGGCCCAGGCCCAGGCCCAGGCCCAGGCCCAGGCCCAGGCCCAGGCCCAGGCCCAGGCCCAGGGCCCAGGCCCAGGCCCAGGCCCAGGCCCAGGGCCCAGGCCCAGGCCCAGGCCCAGGCCCAGGCCCCAGGCCCAGGCCCCAGGGCCCAGGCCCAGGCCCAGGCCCAGGCCCAGGCCCAGGCCCAGGGCCCAGGCCCAGGGCCCAGGCCCAGGCCCAGGCCCAGGGCCCAGGCCCAGGCCCAGGCCCAGGCCCAGGCCCAGGCCCAGGCCCAGGCCCAGGCCCAGGCCCAGGCCCAGGGCCCAGGGCCCAGGCCCAGGCCCAGGCCCAGGCCCAGGCCCAGGCCCAGGCCCAGGCCCAGGGCCCCAGGCCCAGGCCCAGGCCCAGGCCCAGGCCCAGGCCCAGGCCCAGGCCCAGGCCCAGGCCCAGGCCCAGGCCCAGGCCCAGGCCCAGGCCCAGGCCCAGGCCCAGGGCCCAGGCCCAGGCCCAGGGCCCAGGGCCCAGGGCCCAGGCCCAGGCCCAGGCCCAGGGCCCAGGCCCAGGCCCAGGCCCAGGCCCAGGCCCAGGCCCCAGGCCCAGGCCCAGGCCCAGGGCCCAGGCCCAGGCCCAGGCCCAGGCCCAGGGCCCCAGGCCCAGGCCCAGGGCCCAGGCCCAGGCCCAGGCCCAGGCCCAGGGCCCAGGCCCAGGCCCAGGCCCAGGGCCCAGGCCCAGGCCCAGGCCCAGGCCCAGGGCCCCAGGCCCAGGCCCAGGGCCCAGGCCCAGGCCCAGGCCCAGGCCCAGGCCCAGGCCCAGGCCCAGGCCCAGGCAGGCCCAGGCCCAGGGCCCAGGCCCAGGCCTGGCAGGCCCAGGCCCAGGGCCCAGGGCCCAGGCCCAGGGCCCAGGCCCAGGCCCAGGCCCAGGCCCAGGCCCAGGCCCAGGCCCAGGGCCCAGGCCCAGGGCCCAGGGCCCAGGCCCAGGCCCAGGCCCAGGGCCCAGGCCCAGGCCCAGGCCCAGGCCCAGGCCCAGGCCCAGGCCCAGGCCCAGGCCCAGGCCCAGGCCCAGGGCCCAGGCCCAGGCCCAGGCCCAGGCCCAGGGCCCAGGGCCCAGGCCCAGGGCCCAGGGCCCAGGCCCAGGCCCAGGGCCCAGGCCCAGGGCCCAGGCCCAGGCCCAGGCCCAGGCCCAGGCCCAGGGCCCAGGCCCAGGCCCAGGCCCAGGCCCAGGGCCCAGGCCCAGGGCCCAGGCCCAGGCCCAGGCCCAGGCCCAGGCCCAGGCCCAGGCCCAGGCCCAGGCCCAGGCCCAGGCCCAGGCCCAGGCCCAGGGCCCAGGCCCAGGCCCAGGCCCAGGCCCAGGCCCAGGCCCAGGGCCCAGGCCCAGGCCCAGGCCCAGGCCCAGGCCCAGGCCCAGGGCCCAGGGCCCAGGCCCAGGCCCAGGCCCAGGCCCAGGCCCAGGCCCAGGCCCAGGCCCAGGCCCAGGCCCAGGCCCAGGCCCAGGCCCAGGCCCAGGCCCAGGCCCAGGCCCAGGGCCCAGGGCCCAGGGCCCAGGCCCAGGGCCCAGGCCCAGGCCCAGGCCCAGGCCCAGGCCCAGGCCCAGGCCCAGGCCCAGGCCCAGGGCCCAGGGCCCAGGCCCAGGCCCAGGCCCAGGGCCCAGGCCCAGGCCCAGGCCCAGGCCCAGGCCCAGGCCCAGGCCCAGGCCCAGGCCCAGGGCCCAGGGCCCAGGCCCAGGGCCCAGGCCCAGGGCCCAGGCCTCCAGGCCCAGGGCCCAGGCCCAGGGCCCAGGGCCCAGGGCCCAGGGCCCAGGGCCCAGGGCCCAGGCCCAGGCCCAGGCCCAGGCCCAGGCCCAGGCCCAGGCCCAGGCCCAGGCCCAGGGCCCAGGCCCAGGCCCAGGCCCAGGCCCAGGGCCCAGGCCCAGGGCCCAGGCCCAGGCCCAGGGCCCAGGCCCAGGGCCCAGGCCCAGGCCCAGGCCCAGGCCCAGGCCCAGGGCCCAGGCCCAGGCTCAGGCCCAGGCCCAGGCCCAGGCCCAGGCCCAGGGCCCAGGGCCCAGGCCCAGGCCCAGGGCCCAGGCCCAGGCCCAGGGCCCAGGCCCAGGGCCCAGGCCCAGGGCCCAGGCCCAGGCCCAGGCCCAGGCCCAGGCCCAGGGCCCAGGCCCAGGGCCCAGGGCCCAGGCCCAGGCCCAGGCCCAGGCCCAGGCCCAGGGCCCAGGCCCAGGCCCAGGGCCCAGGCCCAGGCCCAGGGCCCAGGCCCAGGGCCCAGGCCCAGGCCCAGGGCCCAGGCCCAGGCCCAGGCCCAGGCCCAGGCCCAGGCCCAGGCCCAGGCCCAGGCCCAGGCCCAGGCCCAGGCCCAGGCCCAGGCCCAGGGCCCAGGCCCAGGCCCAGGGCCCAGGCCCAGGCCCAGGCCCAGGGCCCAGGGCCCAGGCCCAGGCCCAGGGCCCAGGCCCAGGCCCAGGGCCCAGGCCTAGGCCCAGGGGCCCAGGCCCAGGCCCAGGCCCAGGCCCAGGGCCCAGGCCCAGGCCCAGGCCCAGGCCCAGGCCCAGGCCCAGGCCCAGGCCCAGGGCCCAGGGCCCAGGCCCAGGCCCAGGCCCAGGCCCAGGCCCAGGCCCAGGCCCAGGCCCAGGCCCAGGCCCAGGCCCAGGCCCAGGGCCCAGGCCCAGGCCCAGGGCCCAGGCCCAGGCCCAGGCCCAGGCCCAGGCCCAGGCCCAGGCCCAGGCCCAGGCCCAGGCCCAGGCCCAGGCCCAGGGCCCAGGCCCAGGCCCAGGGCCCAGGCCCAGGCCCAGGGCCCAGGCCCCAGGGCCTAGGCCCAGGCCCAGGCCCAGGCCCAGGCCCAGGGCCCAGGCCCAGGCCCAGGCCCAGGCCCCAGGCCCAGGGCCCAGGCCCAGGCCCAGGCCCAGGCCCAGGCCCAGGCCCAGGCCCAGGCCCAGGCCCAGGCCCAGGCCCAGGCCCAGGGCCCAGGCCCAGGCCCAGGCCCAGGCCCAGGCCCAGGCCCAGGCCCAGGCCCAGGGCCCAGGCCCAGGCCCAGGGCCCAGGCCCAGGCCCAGGCCCAGGCCCAGGCCCAGGGCCCAGGCCCAGGCCCAGGCCCAGGGCCCAGGCCCAGGGCCTCAGGCCCAGGCCCAGGCCCAGGCCCAGGCCCAAGGCTCAGGCCCAGGGCCCAGGCCCAGGCCCAGGCCCAGGCCCAGGCCCAGGCCCAGGCCCAGGCCCAGGCCCAGGCCCAGGCCCAGGCCCAGGCCCAGGCCCAGGCCCAGGCCCAGGGCCCAGGCCCAGGCCCAGGCCCAGGCCCAGGCCCAGGCCCAGGCCCAGGCCCAGGCCCAGGCCCAGGGCCCAGGCCCAGGCCCAGGCCCAGGCCCAGGCCCAGGCCCAGGCCCAGGCCTCAGGCCCAGGCCCAGGCCCAGGCCCAGGCCCAGGCCCAGGCTCAGGCCCAGGGCCCAGGCCCAGGCCCAGGGCCCAGGCCCAGGCCCAGGCCCAGGCCCAGGCCCAGGCCCAGGCCCAGGCCCAGGCCCAGGCCCAGGCCCAGGCCCAGGCCCAGGCCCAGGCCCAGGCCCAGGGCCCAGGCCCAGGCCCAGGCCCAGGCCCAGGCCCAGGGCCCAGGCCCAGGGCCCAGGCCCAGGCCCAGGGCCCAGGCCCAGGGCCCAGGCCCAGGCCCAGGCCCAGGCCCAGGGCCCAGGCCCAGGCCTCAGGCCCAGGCCCAGGCCCAGGCCCAGGCCCAGGGCCCAGGCCCAGGGCCCAGGGCCCAGGCCCAGGCCCAGGCCCAGGCCCAGGGGCCCAGGGCCCAGGCCCAGGGCCCAGGGCCCAGGGCCCAGGCCCAGGCCCAGGCCCAGGGCCCAGGCCCAGGCCCAGGCCCAGGGCCCAGGCCCAGGCCCAGGCCCAGGCCCAGGGCCCAGGCCCAGGCCCAGGGCCCAGGCCCAGGGCCCAGGGCCCAGGCCCAGGCCCAGGCCCAGGCCCAGGCCCAGGGCCCAGGCCCAGGCCCAGGCCCAGGCCCAGGGCCCAGGCCCAGGCCCAGGCCCAGGCCCAGGCCCAGGCCCAGGCCCAGGCCCAGGCCCAGGCCCAGGGCCCCAGGCCCAGGCCCAGGCCCAGGCCCAGGGCCCAGGCCCAGGCCCAGGCCCAGGCCCAGGCCCAGGCCCAGGCCCAGGCCCAGGCCCAGGCCCAGGGCCCAGGCCCAGGCCCCAGGCCCAGGCCCAGGGCCCAGGCCCAGGCCCAGGGCCCAGGCCCAGGGCCCAGGCCCAGGCCCAGGGCCCAGGCCCAGGCCCAGGCCCAGGGCCCAGGCCCAGGCCCAGGCCCAGGCCCAGGCCCAGGGCCCAGGCCCAGGCCCAGGCCCAGGCCCAGGCCCAGGGCCCAGGCCCAGGCCCAGGCCCAGGCCCAGGCCCAGGCCCAGGCCCAGGCCCAGGCCCAGGGCCCAGGCCCAGGCCCAGGCCTCAGGCCCAGGCCCAGGCCCAGGCCCAGGCCCAGGCCCAGGGCCCAGGCCCAGGCCCAGGCCCAGGCCCCAGGCCCAGGCCCAGGCCCAGGCCCAGGCCCAGGCCCAGGCCCAGGCCCAGGCCCAGGGCCTCAGGCCCAGGCCCAGGCCCAGGCCCAGGCCCAGGCCCAGGCCCAGGCCCAGGCCCAGGCCCAGGCCCAGGCCCAGGGCCCAGGCCCAGGCCCAGGGCCCCAGGCCCAGGCCCAGGCTCAGGGCCTAGGGCCCAGGGCCCAGGCCCAGGCCCAGGGCCCAGGCCCAGGCCCAGGCCCAGGCCCAGGCCCAGGCCCAGGGGCCCAGGCCCAGGCCCAGGCCCAGGCCCAGGCCTCAGGCCCAGGCCTCAGGCCCAGGCCCAGGCCCAGGCCTCAGGCCCAGGCCCAGGCCCAGGCCCAGGCCCAGGCCCAGGGGCCCAGGCCCAGGCCCAGGCCCAGGCCCAGGCCCAGGCCCAGGCCCAGGCCCAGGCCCCAGGCCCAGGCCCAGGCCCAGGGCCCAGGGCCCAGGCCCAGGCCCAGGGCCCAGGCCCAGGGGCCCAGGCCCAGGCCCAGGCCCAGGCCCAGGCCCAGGCCCAGGCCCAGGCCCAGGGCCCAGGCCCAGGGCCCAGGCCCAGGGCCCAGGCTCAGGCCCAGGCCCAGGCCCAGGGGCCCAGGGCCCAGGGCCCAGGCCCAGGCCCAGGCCCAGGCCCAGGGCCCAGGCCCAGGCCCAGGCCCAGGCCCAGGCCCAGGGGCCCAGGGCCCAGGCCCAGGCCCAGGCCCAGGCCCAGGCCCAGGCCCAGGCCCAGGCCCAGGGCCCAGGCCCAGGCCCAGGGCCCAGGGCCCAGGCCCAGGCCCAGGGCCCAGGCCCAGGCCCAGGCTCAGGCCCAGGCCCAGGCCCAGGCCCAGGGGCCCAGGGCCCAGGCCCAGGCCCAGGCCCAGGCCCAGGCCCAGGCCCAGGCCCAGGGCCCAGGCCCAGGGCCCAGGGCCCAGGCCCAGGGCCCAGGCCCAGGCCCAGGCCCAGGCCCAGGCCCAGGCCCAGGGCCCAGGCCCAGGCCCAGGCCCAGGGCCCAGGCCCAGGCCCAGGCCCAGGCCCAGGGCCCAGGCCCAGGCCCAGGCCCAGGCCCTTAGGCCCAGGCCCAGGGCCCAGGGCCCAGGCCCAGGGCCCAGGCCCAGGGCCCAGGCCCAGGCCCAGGCCCAGGCCCAGGCCCAGGCCCAGGCCCAGGCCCAGGCCCAGGCCCAGGGCCCAGGCCCAGGCCCAGGCCCAGGCCCAGGCCCAGGCCCAGGCCCAGGCCTAGGCCCAGGCCCAGGGCCCAGGCCCAGGCCCAGGGCCCAGGCCCAGGCCCAGGGCCCAGGCCCAGGCCCAGGGCCCAGGCCCAGGGCCCAGGGCCCAGGGCCCAGGCCCAGGCCCAGGCCCAGGCCCAGGGCCCAGGCCCAGGCCCAGGCCCAGGCCCAGGGGCCCAGGCCCAGGCCCAGGGCCCAGGCCCAGGCCCAGGCCCAGGGCCCAGGCCCAGGCCCAGGGCCCAGGCCCAGGGCCCAGGCCCAGGGCCCAGGCCCAGGCCCAGGCCCAGGCCCAGGGCCCAGGGCCCAGGCCCAGGCCCAGGGCCCAGGCCCAGGGCCCAGGCCCAGGCCCAGGCCCAGGCCCAGGCCCAGGCTCAGGGCCCAGGCCCAGGGCCTAGGCCCCAGGCCCAGGGCCCAGGGCCCAGGCCCAGGGCCCAGGCCCAGGCCCAGGCCCAGGGCCCAGGGCCCAGGCCCAGGCCCAGGCCCAGGGCCCAGGCCCAGGGCCCAGGCCCAGGCCCAGGGCCCAGGCCCAGGCCCAGGCCCAGGCCCAGGGCCCAGGCCCAGGGCCCAGGCCCAGGCCCAGGCCCAGGCCCAGGCCCAGGCCCAGGCCCAGGCCCAGGCCCAGGGCCCAGGCCCAGGCCCAGGCCCAGGGCCCAGGCCCAGGCCCAGGCCCAGGCCCAGGGCCCAGGCCCAGGCCCAGGCCCAGGGCCCAGGCCCAGGCCCAGGCCCAGGGCCCAGGCCCAGGCCCAGGCCCAGGGCCCAGGCCCAAGGCCCAGGCCCAGGCCCAGGCCCAGGCCCAGGCCCAGGGCCCAGGGCCCAGGGCCCAGGCCCAGGCCCAGGCCCAGGCCCAGGCCCAGGCCCAGGCCCAGGCCCAGGCCCAGGCCCAGGCCCAGGCCCAGGCCCAGGCCCAGGCCCAGGCCCAGGCCCAGGGCCCAGGCCCAGGCCCAGGCCTAGGGCCCAGGCCCAGGCCCAGGGCCCAGGCCCAGGCCCAGGGCCCAGGCCCAGGCCCAGGCCCAGGCCCAGGGCCCAGGGCCCAGGGCCCAGGCCCAGGCCCAGGCCCAGGGCCTAGGCCCAGGCCCAGGCCCAGGCCCAGGCCCAGGCCCAGGCCCAGGCCCAGGGCCCAGGCCCAGGCCCAGGCCCAGGGCCCAGGCCCAGGGCCCAGGCCCAGGGCCCAGGGCCCAGGGCCCAGGCCCAGGGCCCAGGGCCCAGGGCCCAGGCCCAGGGCCCAGGCCCAGGCCCAGGGCCCAGGCCCAGGGCCCAGGCCCAGGCCCAGGGCCCAGGCCCAGGCCCAGGCCCAGGCCCAGGCCCAGGGCCCAGGCCCAGGCCTCAGGGCCCAGGCTCAGGCCCAGGGCCCAGGCCCAGGCCCAGGCCCAGGGCCCAGGGCCCAGGCCCAGGGCCCAGGGCCCAGGCCCAGGGCCCAGGGCCCAGGGCCCAGGGCCCAGGCCCAGGCCCAGGCCCAGGCCCAGGCCCAGGGCCCAGGCCCAGGCCCAGGCCCAGGGCCCAGGCCCAGGGCCCAGGCCCAGGCCCAGGCCCAGGCCCAGGCCCAGGCCCAGGCCCAGGCCCAGGCCCAGGCCCAGGCCCAGGCCCAGGGCCCAGGCCCAGGCCCAGGCCCAGGCCCAGGCCCAGGGCCCAGGCCCAGGCCCAGGCCCAGGCCCAGGGCTCAGGCCCAGGCCCAGGGCCCAGGCCCAGGCCCAGGCCCAGGCCCAGGCCCAGGGCCCAGGGCCCAGGCCCAGGGCCCAGGCCCAGGCCCAGGCCCAGGCCCAGGCCCAGGCCCAGGCCCAGGGCCCAGGCCCAGGCCCAGGCCCAGGCCCAGGCCCAGGCTCAGGCCCAGGCCCAGGCCCAGGCCCAGGCCCAGGCCCAGGCCCAGGCCCAGGCCCAGGCCCAGGCCCAGGCCCAGGCCCAGGGCCCAGGCCCAGGGCCCAGGCCCAGGCCCAGGCCCAGGCCCAGGCCCAGGCCCAGGGCCCAGGCCCAGGCCCAGGCCCAGGCCCAGGCCCAGGCCCAGGCCCAGGCCCAGGCCCAGGGCCCAGGCCCAGGCCCAGGCCCAGGCCCAGGCCTAGGCCCAGGCCCAGGCTCAGGCCCAGGCCCAGGGCCCAGGGCCCAGGCCCAGGCCCAGGCCCAGGGCCCAGGCCCAGGCCCAGGCCCAGGGCCCAGGCCCAGGCCCAGGCCCAGGCCCAGGCCCAGGGCCCAGGGCCCAGGCCCAGGCCCAGGCCCAGGCCCAGGCCCAGGCCCAGGCCCAGGGCCCAGGCCCAGGCCCAGGGCCCAGGCCCAGGCCCAGGCCCAGGCCCAGGCCCAGGCCCAGGGCCCAGGCCTCAGGGCCCAGGCCCAGGCCCAGGCCCAGGCCCAGGCCCAGGCCCAGGCCCAGGGCCCAGGCCCAGGCCCAGGCCCAGGCCTAGGGCCCAGGGCCCAGGCCCAGGCCCAGGCCCAGGCCCAGGGCCCAGGCCCAGGGCCCAGGCCCAGGCCCAGGCCCAGGCCCAGGCCCAGGCCCAGGCCCAGGGCCCAGGCCTCAGGCCCAGGCCCAGGCCCAGGCCCAGGCCCAGGCCCAGGCCCAGGGCCCAGGGCCCAGGCCCAGGCCCAGGCCTCAGGCCCAGGCCCAGGCCCAGGCCCAGGGCCCAGGCCCAGGCCCAGGCCCAGGGCCCAGGCCCAGGCCCAGGCCCAGGGCCCAGGGCCCAGGGCCCAGGCCCAGGCCCAGGCCCAGGCCCAGGCCCAGGCCCAGGGCCCAGGCCCAGGGCTCAGGCCCAGGCCCCAGGCCCAGGCCCAGGCCCAGGCCCAGGCCCAGGGCCCAGGGCCCAGGCCCAGGCCCAGGCCCAGGCCCAGGGCCCAGGGCCCAGGCCCAGGCCCAGGCCCAGGGCCCAGGCCCAGGGCCCAGGCCCAGGCCCAGGGCCTAGGCCCAGGGCCCAGGCCCAGGCCCAGGCCCAGGGCCCAGGCCCAGGGCCCAGGGCCCAGGCCCAGGCCCAGGGCCCAGGGCCCAGGCCCAGGGCCCAGGCCCAGGCCCAGGCCCAGGCCCAGGCCCAGGCCCAGGCCCAGGGCCCAGGCCCAGGCCCAGGCCCAGGCCCAGGCCCAGGCCCAGGCCCAGGCCCAGGCCCAGGGCCCAGGCCCAGGCCCAGGGCCTAGGCCCAGGCCCAGGCCCAGGCCCAGGCCCAGGCCCAGGGCCCAGGGCCCAGGCCCAGGCCCAGGGGCCCAGGCCCAGGCCCAGGGCCCAGGGGCCCAGGGCCCAGGCCCAGGCCCAGGCCCAGGCCCAGGCCCAGGGCCCAGGCCCAGGCCCAGGGCCCAGGCCCAGGCCCAGGCCCAGGCCCAGGCCCAGGCCCAGGCCCAGGGCCCAGGCCCCAGGGCCCAGGCCCAGGGCCCAGGCCCAGGCCCAGGCCCAGGCCCAGGCCCAGGCCCAGGCCCAGGCCCAGGTGGCCCAGGGCCCAGGCCCAGGCCCAGGCCCAGGCCCAGGCCCAGGCCCAGGCCCAGGCCCAGGCCCAGGGCCCAGGCCCAGGCCCAGGCCCAGGGCCCAGGCCCAGGCCCAGGCCCAGGCCCAGGCCCAGGGGCCCAGGCCCAGGCCCAGGCCCAGGCCCAGGCCCAGGCCCAGGCTCAGGCCCAGGCCCAGGCCCAGGCTCAGGCCCAGGCCCAGGGCCCAGGCCCAGGCCCAGGCCCAGGCCCAGGGCCCAGGCCCAGGCCCAGGCCCAGGCCCAGGCCCAGGCCCAGGCCCAGGCCCAGGCCCAGGCCCAGGCCCAGGCCCAGGCCCAGGCCCAGGCCCAGGCCCAGGCCCAGGCCCAGGGCCCAGGCCCAGGCCTCAGGCCCAGGCCCAGGCCCAGGCCCAGGGCCCAGGCCCAGGCCCAGGCCCAGGCCTCCAGGGCCCAGGCCCAGGCCCAGGCCCAGGCCCAGGCCCAGGCCCAGGCCCAGGCCCAGGCCCAGGCCCAGGGCCCAGGCCCAGGCCCAGGCCCAGGCCCAGGCCCAGGCCCAGGCCCAGGCCCAGGCCCAGGGCCCAGGCCCAGGCTCAGGCCCAGGCCCAGGCCCAGGCCCAGGGCCCAGGCCCAGGCCCAGGCCCAGGCCCAGGGCCCAGGCCCAGGCCCAGGCCCAGGGCCCAGGCCCAGGCCCAGGCCCAGGCCCAGGCCCAGGCCCAGGCCTCAGGCCCAGGCCCAGGGCCCAGGCCCAGGCCCAGGCCCAGGCCCAGGCCCAGGCCCAGGCCCAGGCCCAGGCCCCAGGGCCTAGGCCCAGGCCCAGGCCCAGGCCCAGGCCCAGGCCCAGGCCCAGGGCCCAGGCCCAGGGCCCAGGCCCAGGGCCCAGGGCCCAGGGCCCAGGCCCAGGGCCCAGGCCCAGGCCCAGGGCCCAGGGCCCAGGCCCAGGCCCAGGCCCAGGCCCAGGGGCCCAGGGCCCAGGCCCAGGCCCAGGCCCAGGGCCCAGGCCCAGGCCCAGGCCCAGGGCCCAGGCCCAGGCCCAGGCTCAGGGCCCAGGCCCAGGCCCAGGCCCAGGCCCAGGGCCCAGGCCCAGGCCCAGGCCCAGGGCCCAGGCCCAGGGCCTCAGGCCCAGGCCCAGGCCCAGGCCCAGGCCCAGGCCCAGGCCCAGGCCCAGGCCCAGGCCCAGGCCCAGGCCCAGGCCCAGGGCCCAGGGCCCAGGCCCAGGCCCAGGCCCAGGCCCAGGCCCAGGGCCCCAGGCCCAGGCCCAGGCCCAGGCCCAGGCCCAGGCCCAGGCCCAGGCCCAGGCCCAGGGCCCAGGGCCCAGGCCCAGGCCCAGGCCCAGGCCCAGGCCCAGGCCCAGGGCCCAGGCCCAGGCCCAGGCCCAGGCCCAGGCCCAGGCCCAGGCCCAGGGCCCAGGCCCCAGGGCCCAGGCCCAGGCCCAGGCCCAGGCCCAGGCCCAGGCCCAGGGCCCAGGCCCAGGCCCAGGCCCAGGCCCAGGGCCCAGGCCCAGGCCCAGGCCCAGGGCCTAGGCCCCAGGCCCAGGCCCAGGCCCAGGCCCAGGCCTCAGGCCCAGGCCCAGGCCCAGGCCCAGGCCCAGGGCCCAGGGCCCAGGCCCAGGCTCAGGCCCAGGCCCAGGCCCAGGCCCAGGCCCAGGGCCCAGGCCCAGGCCCAGGCCCAGGCCCAGGCCCAGGGCCCAGGCCTCAGGCCCAGGGCCCAGGCCCAGGCCCAGGCCCAGGCCCAGGCCCAGGCCCAGGCCCAGGCTCAGGCCCAGGCCCAGGCCCAGGGCCCAGGCCCAGGCCCAGGCCCAGGCCCAGGCCCAGGCCCAGGCCCAGGCCCAGGCCCAGGCCCAGGCTCAGGGCCCAGGCCCAGGCCCAGGCCCAGGCCCAGGCCCAGGCCCAGGCCCAGGCCCAGGCCCAGGCCCAGGCCCAGGCCCAGGCCCAGGCCCAGGGCCCAGGCCCAGGGCCCAGGCTCAGGCCTAGGCCCAGGCCCAGGCCCAGGCCCAGGCCCAGGCCCAGGCCTCAGGCCCAGGCCCAGGCCCAGGCCCAGGCCCAGGCCCAGGCCCAGGGCCCAGGCCCAGGCCCAGGCCCAGGCCCAGGGCCCAGGCCCAGGGCCCAGGGCCCAGGGCCCAGGCCCAGGCCCAGGGCCCAGGGCCCAGGGCCCAGGCCCCAGGCCTCAGGCCCAGGGCCCAGGCCCAGGCCCAGGCCCAGGCCCAGGCCCAGGCCCAGGCCCAGGCCCAGGCCCAGGCCCAGGCCCAGGGCCCAGGCCCAGGCCCAGGCCCAGGCCCAGGCCCAGGCCCAGGCCCAGGCCCAGGGCCTAGGGCCCAGGCCCAGGCCCAGGCCCAGGCCCAGGCCCAGGCCCAGGCCCAGGCTCAGGCCCAGGCCCAGGCCCAGGCCCAGGCCCAGGCCCAGGCCCAGGCCCAGGGGCCCAGGGCCCAGGCCCAGGCCCAGGCCCAGGCCCAGGGCTCAGGCCCAGGGCCCAGGCCCAGGCCCAGGCCCAGGCCCAGGCCCAGGCCCAGGGCCCAGGCCCAGGGCCCAGGCCCAGGCCCAGGCCCAGGGCCCAGGCCCAGGCCCAGGCCCAGGCCCAGGCCCAGGCCCAGGCCTAGGCCCAGGCCCAGGCCCAGGCCCAGGCCCAGGGCCCAGGCCCAGGCCCAGGGCCCAGGCCCAGGGGGCCCAGGCCCAGGCCCAGGCCCAGGCCCAGGCCCAGGCCCAGGCCCAGGGCCCAGGCCCAGGCCCAGGGCCCAGGCCTAGGGCCCAGGCCCAGGCCCAGGCCCAGGCCCAGGCCCAGGCCCAGGCCCAGGCCCAGGCCCAGGCCCAGGCCCAGGCCCAGGGCCCAGGCCCAGGCCCAGGCCCAGGCCCAGGCCCAGGCCCAGGCCCAGGCCCAGGCCCAGGCCCAGGCCCAGGCCCAGGCCCAGGCCCAGGCCCAGGGCCCAGGCCCAGGCCCAGGGCCCAGGCCCAGGCCCAGGGCCCAGGCCCAGGCCTAGGCCTCAGGCCCAGGCCTCCAGGCCCAGGCCCAGGCCCCAGGCCCAGGCCCAGGCCCAGGCCTAGGCTCAGGCCTCCAGGCCCAGGCCCAGGCCCAGGCCCAGGCCCAGGCCCAGGCCCAGGCCCAGGCCCAGGCCCAGGGCCCAGGCCCAGGGCCCAGGCCCAGGCCCAGGCCCAGGCCCAGGCCCAGGCCCAGGCCCAGGCCCAGGCCCAGGCCCAGGCCCAGGCCTCAGGCTCAGGCCCAGGCCCAGGCCCAGGCCCAGGCCCAGGCCCAGGCCCAGGCCCCAGGCCCAGGCCCAGGCCCAGGCCCAGGCCCAGGCCCAGGCCCAGGCCCAGGCCTCAGGCCCAGGGCCCAGGCCCAGGCCCAGGCCCAGGCCCAGGCCCAGGCCCAGGCCCAGGCCCAGGCCCAGGCCCAGGCCCAGGCCTGAGGCCCAGGCCCAGGCCCAGGCCCAGGCCCAGGCCCAGGCCCAGGCCCAGGCCCAGGGCCCAGGCCCAGGCCCAGGCCCAGGGCCCAGGCCCAGGGCCCAGGCCCAGGCCCAGGCCCAGGCCCAGGGCCCAGGCCCAGGCCCAGGCCCAGGCCCAGGCCCAGGCCCAGGCCCAGGCCCAGGCCCAGGGCCCAGGCCCAGGCCCAGGCCCAGGCCCAGGCCCAGGGCCCAGGCCCAGGCCCAGGCCCAGGCCCAGGGCCCAGGGCCCAGGGCCCAGGCCTAGGCCCAGGCCCAGGCCCAGGCCCAGGCCCAGGGCCCAGGCCCAGGCCCAGGCCCAGGGCCCAGGCCCAGGCCCAGGCCCAGGCCCAGGCCCAGGCCCAGGCCCAGGCCCAGGCCCAGGCCCAGGCCCAGGCCCAGGCCCAGGGCCTAGGCCCAGGGCCCAGGCCCAGGCCCAGGCCCAGGCCCAGGCCCAGGCCT
>JAILYA010000163.1:0-78433 GCA_021437795.1 Rhodamnia rubescens
TTGAATCTCATTTATCCACCAAGAGGAGAAAAGGGCATCAGGAAACATTCCCTCATGAACCAGCTCAGAAAACTGGTTACATGAAGCATGAATTAAATAACAGACTGAAACGATTTGCTGGCATAACATCGGGCTTGAACATAGAGGTGTCAAATGGGTGGGTCGGGTCGGGTTTGGGTCGGGTCTAATATGGTCCGACCCATATTAACCCATTTAACCCGTTTTGACCCATATTTATTCAATGCAAATTCAATGACCCATACCCGACCCGACCCATACCCAACCCATACCCGACCCGTATTTCTTAAACAATTCTATATTAAACCAAATCATATCAAATAAAAAAATTGATATTTAACTAAATCATACAATACAAATTTTGTGAATTTTTTATTATTATATAATTTTTATTTTTTAAAATTTGTAATTTTATAAAATGTTTTTAATTTCAACACAAAAAAATGTTTTAAATTTTTATTTTATTTTATCTTTTATTTTTCTTCTTTTTTCATTTTTGTTTTTTTCTCCTTCCTCTTTCTCCTCCCTCCTTCGTTAGCAATCTTCGTCTATAGCCTATGTCTCCAACTCCGTCCACAACCTTCCTCCTCCATCGCCTGTTTTCGGGGCTTCGGCGACGGGAGGAAGCTCGACAACCGATCGCTTCCCGGCAAGACTCACTCGATTCTAGCCTGGCGACTCGAGGCCGATATCGACAAGCCTCAAGCTCGCCTAGGCTCGCACGAGCTCACTCGGATCGGATCTCGATTGGCGACTCGAGGCCAGGAGGCTAGATCCCGACAAGTCTAGAGCTCGCCTAGGCTCGTACGCTTAGGCCGAGCTTCGACTCGCCTAGATCGGCCGAGCCTCGAGCTCACCGGCGCTTGGCCGAACCTCGAGGCTCGCTAGATCTCGGCCAGCCGAGCTCGCCCTAGGCTCACCGATGGCCATCGCGGGTGCTCGGCCGAGCCACGAGGCTCGCTAGATCTTGACCCGGCCGAGCTCGCCCTAGGCTCGCCGATGGCCGTCGCCGGCCGGTGGCGGCCAAGGCAGGAGAAAAAAATAGAAAAAAAGAAAGAAAATAAAAAAATTAATGTTATAATAAAATATTAAAAGTTTGAATTTTTTTTTGAAATATTCATAAAATTTATTTATAACTCTTTTAAGATAGTTATTTTACTTGACCCATTTATGACCCATTTAAAACCCATTTAGAACCCATTACATTTCTAAATAACCCACTTATGACCCACTTAAGCACTTAAGCTAACCCATTTTTGACCCACTACCATCAAATATGGGTTTAATATGGGTTCTAGACCCATTTTGCCACCTCTACTTGAACATCAATGTAACGGAGTTCCTAATGTTAACAACAGGGCAGTTTTAGGCCAACACATAGTACAATGTAGAAGCTAGTGCACTGCCGCAAGCGTTAAGTGATATAGATACTATTTCATGCCTATCACTCCTGTAGCGTAGATTCCGTAGTCTTCCAAGAGACACCAGATGGAATAATATTCTACCATGACAATTTGACTGACTCGTTTTCGTGAACTCTCACTCTCTTACACAAATTAGCAATATGCAAATAGCAGGAATGCTTTGGGGGCAACGTTTTATCAAGAGGATGTCCTCATCATCTCTAATCTTGTGGACAAACAGAGTCATAGGAAATTATGCAAGCACGCAGCTCCGGCAAAAGACATTGAACGGGAACTTGAAAATCATAAGAATTGCCCTACTCACAAGGCCTCGTGAATGGAGCCATGAGTCCGACATCTCCAAATCAAACCCCTGCGACCAAGAAATGCCCAAAATCAATTTCATACATCAGACATTTTCGCAAAGCAACTCCTGAGGGTAAAACTGGCACGATTAAGCCCGTATGCATCGGACCACCAATCATAAGGAGAAGGATGCCAAAACTTCGCCCATTTCTCCCTAGAGAAGCTTGACTGAAAAAGGGCGAGCATCAAAATACGGAACTCTCAAATCAAAGTCTTCCTTCTTCATCAAAAATTAGCTTACATCCCAAAATCAACTTTGCGCATCGCAGTTATGTTCCCATAACATTTTCGCAGACACTTTAAACAACAGAAGACCAGAGAAAGACGAGGTACTAGAAAAGAGGGAAAACTCACGAGATTACGAGGTTCGAACTGCGAGCGATGTCACAGTTGACGTCGCGGTGCACGGCAGCGGCTCCACACCAGCTAACAAGGGAAGCTTCAATGGCGTCTAAAATCACTGGTCGACTTCAAGGCAGTAGGACGACAGCTTAGCTCTAGCGAATCCAAAAAGGGAGGCATCGGGAAAGAGAGGGTGATCGGGAGGTTGACGATTGTGGCAATCAAACATGAATGGGGAAGGAGAGGACGAGGATCTGAGTGAGTGGAGGAGAGACCCGACCGGAAGCATGCGGCGGAGGCGTGCGACGGCTGTGTGTGAGTTGCGAGAGCAAGACGTGAAGCTTAGTGCACCGGGAGTCACGATGAAAGAGTCGATAATCTAACCTTTTTTATGGGTCGAAAATGGGTTTTAGGTGAGTTACATGTGTAACTCATTTTTGATCCATCATATTTAGCTTCAATTTTTTGATTCCATTTTTACTAGGCTATCTAAAAGCTAACAACATATATAGAACCCATTTATGCGAAATGTGGGTAAAAAACAGATCACTAAAACTTAACAACATATATAGAACCCATTTATGCAAAATATGGATAAAAAATAGGTCACGGACCCATATTGACTGCTCTAGTGCCAATTGCGAATTAAGTCTAGTTGAAATTTATTTTATTTTTTCATTAGCGTGCGTGCATATGATGCACATGTATCCGCAAAGTGGATACATATTAATGTGCTCAAAATACCCGTACGCTGATTTTGTACTCTTTTTTCAATAACAACAACAACAATAATAAAAGAGGGGCACAAGCACACGATCATCCTTTTTGTGGGTACCGTGTTCCGAATATCAAGAGTGCGGAGAATTGTCTTCACAAGGTTATAGGCACAATTAAGATGGTGATTACTCATAAGTTCTTTCTTCCATTTGACATGCTATTGGTGGTGTGTCTAAAGTAGAGACGGGACGTATGTGGAGATTGAATTGAAGAATATTTGAACCAAGTCATTTACGAGATGTAATCTATTGAACCCCCGCTGTTTTAACGATTATTAATTAAAACGCACGAACAACGTCTCTATCGATACATAGATGTTTTAATTTTACTTTTTGCTTCCGCTGCATTTATTATTATTTTTGCTTGTAAATGTTCCGTAAACACCAATATATTATTCTTTTCATCCCTCAGAATTGGACCACCACTCTCTCCCTTCTCTCGGGCTGGAGCCAAGTATGAAATCGAGAGTTCCTTAAGCGCAATCATAAACTTTTCTATATAGAAAACATTGTATAATCTTCTGGAAAACATGTGTTGTTATCTTAATCTACACACTAAAACTAAAATTGCACTAAAACTTTCAAAATTAGAGACTAAAGAACCAGCTCAAGAAAGCCAATCAAATGGGGATATTCTTTTGGAAGTTTGGAACATCCTCGTTCACTTATTCTAGCAAAATGCATTTTTGTTGTCTCCATTAGGATAAAAAAAAGCAGTCAGTTAAAAAAATATAATCTTGCACTATATATATATATATATATATATATATATATTGTATCCTTTCTGCAATATGGCAATAATCCCTACAAGAGTACTTGTCTTACTGAAGACCCTTGTGGAGAGAAACTCCCCCACTTTCTTCTCCGATAAAAGATCAATGCACACCACAATTAGCAAAATTAAAACTACAATCCCAATCCCCACTATATGTACTGCCTTTCCCCGCGGCAACTCCCTATTTGGAGGAGAGATGGAATTGATCTCCCGATTGGTCTTTAGCATATCCCTGGCGGGAAGTGCACTCGCTGACTGAACGGGCAAAGTAGTGATGGGGTACTTCCTTCCACCAAAAGAGAATCCGCCAGCAAGGACGACATTGGAGGTTAGCGAGTCTGAGGCACGTTGCAAGTTACTCTATTTGCTACTTCAGAGGAAACTCCGAATAGTTGTTTTGTCCTCCATCCATAGCCAGACACAACCATTCGGAATTTCCCTCGAGAACAGAGAAATCCACAACATGCCTCGGTTTCACTGCCCTCCGATGTCATCTTCACTAGCTGATTCCCTTCTGGTGGAAGGGAACGACCCCATCATTACTTCGCCTATTCAGTTGGCGAGTGCAATTCCTACCAAGGGGTGCTCATCAAAGAGCACTCGAGAGACCAATTCCATCTCTCCTCCAAATGGGGAGCTGCTGCGGGGAATGATGGCAACACATACAACGGGGATTGGGATTGTAATTTTAATTCTCCTAGTTGTGTGCATCTGCGTGATCTTTTATTTGAGGAGGAAGAGGAAGGGGAGTTTCTCTCCACGAGGTCCTTCAATAAGACCAACATCATCTCTCATAGCACAGAGGGTTTAGAAAATTTCACCAGTCCATTTTTTCATTAATTGAGGTCTTTTAATATGTTTATGAAAAAATGAGGTCGTAATTAATGCTGGTAGTAAAAATAAGGGTTTAGAGCCGTGTTTTTCTGGCTTGAACATGACGAATATAAGGGGCACTCGAAATGGATCGATCTATAGTCAGCCACCCCTGATCATCTTTGACCCAACTTCCTCGAGAACTAAAAGAAACCAAACCAAACAACCGAGAACACCCACCTTGTAGAGATAGAGGAGACTCACTTAGGTTGATCAAGGAAACACTGGGAGCTAGAAGGCCACTATTACTGGTGGTGGTGATGATAGATGAGGAGGGTGATTTGGGAGTTGCAGGAGGGTGGATCGGAAGCCCTATCAAGGAATGGTGAGAACCATTCGATTCTACGTAACTAGAGATTATTGCTTATGAGACTTGATTACCTATAGCCATTAGGCAATCATAAAAGACACAACCATACTTAAGGAAATAATCCAAAAGTCAGCCACGTAAGTAAACCACTAGGAATTGCCCTAGTAGCCACTCTTCCCATTTGAAAGAGAAAGGTGGTGGGTTTGGATCCCAACCTTCGAGACAAGTGGGGTGGAGAATCATAAGGACGGAGCAGGGTTTCATAACCTGTGCACACAGCACATCGCGCATACAGTGCGGCATGTATAGTAGAATAAGACAGGATATAACCACACCCCAAAAGAAGCTACCTAATTGTACTTGTGAAGAAAAAAAAAAGGTTAGAGATTATAAATATGAGGATTTGGCTAACTATAGGATGGATATTTCATGACGCGCTTTCAGTATCGAAATTCTATTTTCTCGAAAGTGGTAAATTTATTCATGATCTAATTTCCCAAGCAGGAATCATTTTTTCTCCAAATTTTTAGACGTTGCGAAAACACTAATTCAACATCGTTATTGATTACTAGGCTATTTTGTCTTTCGTATTATTGGATTTATGTGTATGAATCTACGGATGCAAATAAAATGTCAACTCCAATTGCAACATAGAAATTCAATCTAAATAGCAAATTCATATTCATTATGATAAGAAAAAGCATGACACTGAAATGGCATGGCAAGAATGCACACATAATGAGAATATGACATTGATAAATTCTAAATTCAATAAGAAGATAACAGACATGGCAAATACAAAATTCAAATAAAATAGGTTCGGCAATGAAATGACGAATTTCGAACTTTGGCGTAACGAGTAAGATGTTTTCAAAACATGAGAAAATGACAATAGAATTCACCTGAATGGGTCACATCCATCATCGACGTTGTAAGTATCTGAGCTTCTACAAGTTCATAGCGATTATGTGCAGGCAGACTCATCGTCGAGATAGTTCTACATCACATAACAAGAAAAGACATGAATACTAAAATAGCCCAGCTAATAGACAAGGAAAACACAACAACGATTGGCACAAACAACAACAACCAGCAAAAAATGCTTCCGTATTCAGTATGACGTCGTACTAATGTCAAATCATACATACATAGAAAGCGGTGAATTACCCACTAGAATTGCATAACTACAGGAACATGACATGTGCTTTTGGAACTTCCCGAGGATCCATTCTAGATATATATATATACTGGCAAAGCATAATCATAATCAAAATCTCATCCAAGTAAACACGACAACGATTGGCACCACCAACAACAACCAGTAGAAAAGAGACAAGATAAACATGACAATGATTGGCACCAACAACAACAACCAGAAGAAAATGCTTCCGTATTCCGTATGATGTCGTAATAATATCAGATCATACATACATGGAAAGCAGTGAATTGCCTACTAGCAGAAAAAGAGGAATACTAAAATAGCCCCAGATAATAGACAAGGTAAACACAACAATGATTGGCACCACCAACAACAACCATTAGAAAATGCTTCCGTATTCCTTATGATGTCGTATTAATATCAGATCATACATACATAGAAAGCAGTGAATTACCTACTAGCATTGCTTAACTATAGGAACATGACATGTGCTTTCGGAACTTCCCGAGGATCCTATATATACATAGAGAGAGAGAGAGTAAATCTGCTTATAACAAATTCATTTTATTATTATAGGATATTATTTTTCTAGTAGAATCGATCGGAAAATGTTAAGCACAAGCAAAATATGCAGTGACCCATTTAGAAGTATCAATGGAATCTTCCTAAGATGTAGGAATAATAAGAACTATTCTATCTTTTATTGACTAGGCTTTATTTTATTGAAAAGAAAAAATTTCTTTTTTCATTTCAATTTTAGAAAGCCAATTTTCCATCGAATTGTTATTGGATAACGAGAACTTAGAGACTCTTCTGAGTCTGTATAGAAAGTATCTTATATATATACACACACTAGCAAAGCATACTTATAGTCAAAATCTCATCAAGTAACTACCCATATCAATTATGACAAAGCTCAAAATCTCCTCCGGATCCACAAAAAAAAAAAAAAAACAACCTTCGGATTGTCAGCATATGAGTCTCATCAAGGTTATAATCCGTGGAGAGGGCCATCATCTTCAACCAAATGAAGTCCCAAAGAGCATAATTTACACTTGTGACTTTCAAAAGCATCGTATCACCAGTGACAATGAGCAGAAAATTTTGGTCAATAAAAATAAGGAATTGATGAAAAATCAAACGTGGAGCTTCACTTTCTTATGGAACTAAACGTTCACCAAATAAGGCTGAGCACCATCGGATCTGAGTTTCTCCGAAGAAAACCACCATAAAAGCAAACCTAATGCTCAATTCTCGAATTTCTTCCTGAAACAGAGAACTTAGAGAGAGAGAGAGAGAGAGAGAGAGAGAGAGAGTACTGCCAGTAAGTGTCGAGGTTGTCGCGGCCATAGGAGTAGAGTGGGGCATCGGCCGGTCAGAGGGAGCACGCAAGAGAGAGGAGCCTGAATTGTTCTCAAACGCACATGTGAAGGGATTGGAATAGGCTCTGGCATGGTCTTTTTAGATCAGAACGTAAGCTCTCAACATCACTAACTCTCTGCTTAGCTTCATGTCCAAAAACTTCTGTTTGGAATTTCGACGAATACTATGATTTATTTAATGTGAAGCAAGCAGTAAGGAGCAAAGGGCTATCGGGAGAGAGAAAACCTCAGGACTTATTCAGCTTGATTTTCGCTGGTTTAACAGAATCTGTTAAACTTTGATTTGAATAAGTAGGGGCTGTTGGACGACGCCATTTTTTGCGGAACCGAATCCAACTTATTTGCATGGGTCTGGCTGAAGTTGTGGAGGGGCTGTTGACTGTGATATCCATCCAACCTGTTCATCCTCGTCATTCCTTTCCATGACACCCCGCTAATCTCGTGATAAAAATTTGCATACAAGCCCCGGTACTTGCTCCATCCTTGTTCAATCAATTCACATATTGCCTTCATTCCGCTCTCAACCATGGCTTCTGGCTCGCCTGCTGTAAATTGTATTCCCGAAAAACGAGTTTTACAGATGAACACATAAAACAGAGTAAGAACTAAAAGATCGTGTTAACCTTTACATAGATTAAGCTGCTGCTGGCGATACAATCGATAGAGGGAAAACTGAACAGGGTGACCTGCATGATCGGAAAGAGATCAATAGAGATTCGGTCGAGATTACAGGGCTTTCTTTCCAAACTAGACTGATTATTTCCTTGTTTTTAGCATATTTTGTAATCCCCGTTATTCATGTATCTTTCATTTAGTTAGACAAAGGTTTATCTCATATAGGCCGAACCGATCAGAATGCCAAAATATTTTTCTGAGGATTCATGAACACTGAAATATTTCACACATGTTGTCTTCATCTTCTGTGTTAACACCTAAATTTTGATTTTAAGAAATTCATGCATAAAATGAGAACTAGTTATAGTCCTCACAAAAATAATTTCTCATGCATTGCATATTTATTTTTTCTGTCAGTCATTGCATTTAAGTTCAAAGGTGAGTCAATTGGACTAGATCCAATGTGGACTTTTCGACTTGAGCATAGGGAGCGTGCCGAATTTTGTTTGAGTAAGTTGAAATTAATTTCATGCCAATTTTATTCGGTTTGAGCTTAACTGTTTGAATAAGGCTTACAGTTAAATGTTCGTTATTCAACAAGTCTCATTTGAAGACCAGCCCATTATTTGCATTAAAATTTTTGTCCAAGGCCTTGAGGACATATTCAAAATCAAAATGAAATCAGCCCATTCTTCTTATTAAAATTATGTCAGGCCATTAATTAATATCATTCAATTAACAAATGCCCGAGACATTGGTGCAAATCCACGAGAGAGTGTGGAATTCGGTCATCATCTGCACCAACGAGAAGCCGAGTTCCTTAGTGTCCTAATGAGGATAGGTCTCTTCAAAATTTCGAGAAATCCAAGAGTTTAATTAAAATCGGAAATCTACCTAGCTAGAGTTCTAGTAGATGTGGAAACTCAAGATCTAAAGGTCATAATCAGGTCCTACTCAAGCTAGGATAGTTGATCCGATAGTTCAAGTAAACTCTTATTCCAACTAGGACTACCAGGTCTAGCTCAATGAGGGGTTATTGACGTTCGATCGGGTCGGCACATTGAGGGTTTGGCATTCCCATTTGGCACATATAAAAAATTCAGCAATCTCAAGAGCAAGAGAGGTCGGCGGTCGAACTCCTCACGCAAGTCCGTTGAAGTATTTGGTGTTCGTTCCATGGTGCGAAGGAAAAGGAGAAGAGCAGACGAAAAAGGGGATTCTTTCATCTATTTTTTTATTATTTTCTTTTCTCTGGTTCCTTGCAATCTCACCATTCGCAAAATTGTTCGTCGCTAAGTAGCAACAACAAATAATTTCGTCGCAAAATTAGTGACGAAAAATGTTCGTTACTAAATTCATCATTAATTAGAAACAAAAAATCATTATTCGCAAAATTAGCGACGACAGTAGTTTGTCACTAATTAGTGCCAAACCGTCTTCGTCACAAAATTAAATTTATTGTCGCTAAATTCGTTGCTAATTAGCGACAAAAAAAAAAAACATTCGTCGCAAAATTAGTAACACGATTGAAAATGAGGAATATAACATCCCAAATTTACAAGATCCATGTGGAACAGTGATAGATTTGGATCCAATTGAAGTTCACGAATCAAATTTAGAAGGTGTTGAAGAATTTGATTTTGAGACAAATGATGAAAATGATGATCGCGACGAAGATGAAGATGAGGATGGAAATGAAGATGAAGATGAAAATGACAATGAAGATTATTATTTTTGAGATTTTTTCATTATTTATGTGTAATCATTTTTACGGCGACATATGTTATTGTTGTTGTCATTATTATTGTTGTTGTTATTATTATTATTATTATTATTATTATTATTATCATTATTATTGTTCTTGGTGTTGTTGTTAATGTCGCGAAATTAACGCCGACATTTGTCATATTTTTATAACAGAACGTCGCTAATTTCGTCACTAATTAGCTACAAAAGCAATTCGTTGCAATATTAGTGGGAGAGTCTGCGTCGACAAAACCAATTCATCGCAATTTTATAACAGAACGTCGTTAAATTCCAATCTCAATGAACCTTCTCTTCAATCTGATATATGCTTGAATATGTGTCGAAATCTCTATAAATTTGCTTGTTTATTCACCATTAGCCTTGTTTTTGCGAGGAACTTTAGTCCATGATTTTTGTTTTATAAATTTGCATGATTGTGCGCTTGTGCTCATTTCTATTTCTATACCGATAGTCATTTTTTTATAGTTTGCAATCAGTATTTGCTTGTGATACGAGAGATGTTGATAACTTTAAGATTAAGAGGTCGTTTTCCAGAGGCAAGGATAAGATCTTTATAGAAATTGTTTTCGAGTGGCAAAACATTTTAAGAAACTTTAGATTGTGGCATCTTCTTTTGATACATTCGGGAGTCTAATGCTGCTATTTCTATTTTTCGTGAGATGGACGCATGGATAATCTGTCATTTTTTTCTTACTAATTATGTGTAATTATTATTATTCATACATTTGTTTGTATGATGAAGAATTTCCAGCATGGTTCAAAATATATGTAAGTTGCGTATCGACCAAAATCAAGTTATTAATATTTTATACATCATTAATTAAAATATATGTTATTGACTTTGCATGTGTGACTTTAGGTTCACAATAATCATGATCAAGTTGAAGAGCAAGGATTGCTATATCATTTTGTTGCTAATAAAGTTCATCCCTAAATTCATCGTAAATTAGCGACAAATACAATTTGTCGCAAAAATTAGTGACGAAATCACCACAGTCATCAATAATTTCGTAATTTAGCGACGTATCCATCTTTCGTCGCTAATTTCGCGACGAAAGAAAGATTCGTCCCTAAATTAGTGACGAAATCGCACTATCGTCATCACTAAATTAGCGACGAATCCATTTTTCGTCGCTAATATAGCGACGAATATTTTTTCGTTGCTAAATTAGCGACCAAATCTGATTTTCGTCGCTAATTTTTCATTGCTAAATTAGGAAAGAAAAAATATTCGTCACTAAATTAGCGACGAAAATCGGATTCATCGCTAATTTAGCAACGAAAGACCGATTTGTCCCTAACTTACCGATTCGTCGCTAAATGATCTTGGCGGGCAAAGCATAAAAATAAGAGCAGTTCTCGGGAAAGAGCCGCTTTTGAGCGGGCAAAACATAAAAATAAGAGCAGTTCTCAAGAAAAGAGCCACTTATTGAGCAACATCCCTCCCTTCCCCTCTTCTGAAACCATAAGAATCATCTTCGTCTTGATCGTCTTCTCTCGTAGAGGTCTCGGTTGTCTACCGTCTTCCATTTTGCTAATCGGTCTCGAGCTCGGATCGCTGTGTATTCACTCGCTCGGATCTTGTGACCCGCCATCTCTCTCTCCGTTCTTAGTTCACTCTCCCACTCGTGGCTGTCGCGGGTCTCTCTCGGCTCTTACTCTCCCGTCCGCCTGGTGAGTCTCACACGATCGTATTTTGTCACTCGTCTCCTAGCGTAAGCCCTAGTTGGGCTTGGGCGAGCATCACCCTCTTATTCGTTTCGTGTAATGCATTTCCCTTTTTTTTTATCTACCGGTAGTGTCACCGTTGCCTCCCTGTTTCTTCATTTCCTTTTGCACTTTTTTGAGCTCAGAGCGCTTTTGATCAAGACTTTTCTCTTGCTCGAAGTGTCGCTTTCGAAATGTATTTGGTCATGCTCTGGAAGATCTTGTGATGGCTTGACCTACTCGGTTTGGTGGGATCGTTTCGCCTTTTGAGGTCCTATAAAGCTTTTGATTCGTGATTGTGTTACCACAATGTGATGTTTGAAGTGTACATGATTAGCCATTATCCATATTAGGTGGCATCGGCATACGAAGTCTCTTTTGGACCTATAGGCCCTTGATAGATAAGAAACGTTGTGTATCCGGAATTATTACAGTCCCAGCTTTGCCTAAATATGAGTATTGAGTTGTCAAACATATCTTTGATTTGATGTAGCGAAAATTCACGGATGAAGACGAAGTCGGTTGTAGTGAAGATGGTCAAGTAGAAATGTATAGTTCCCTAGTACATTTACGTAGATTGATCAACCCTCTATATATTGGACATGGTTCGCACATGTGTTTGAAACTTGAATTCGGAAAGGAACTTTTTTCCTTTTCCTTTTAATATCCGGTGGAACATTTCCTCTTGTTTTTTACGGTTGTTCAAACGTTAGCTTCTCTTGCATTGTGCGGGATAATAAACTCTGTTCTCGGAGGCCAGCCATTGTTGATTCTTGGAGTGGCGGAGCCAACCGTAATTATGTATACCTTCGTATTTAACTTTGCTAAAGACAGACCGAAATTGGGATCAAATCTCTTTCTAGCATGGACTGGATGGTACAATATTCCTCTCTTTCATGCAAAAAATAATAATAATTTAAGTTCTGAAATTCTGCTAGGCATCGGTTATTCTTATAATTATGCATTAATTTTAAAATTGCAGGGTTTGTGTGTGGACTGCAATCTCTATTTCTACTAGCTATCCTTGGAGCTTGCTCAATCATAAATAGGTTTACTTGTCTCGCTGGTGAATTATTTGGCCTCCTTATCGCGATGCTTTTCATGCAGCAAGCTATCAAGTTTTCTCTTCCAAAAATATGTATGTTTGATGTCCCCAAGGTTTTGCAAGAGAGACAAGGTATCACAAAAATCTGATATAGGTCTATGCTTTGCTTGTTGGAGATTCGATTACTTGTTAATATGCTTGCACTCGAAATAAAGTGGTTTGTCCTCTGCTTTCCCTTTGTTGACGAGATAGAGATATCTCTTGTCTCTAGTTCTCTACAATTGTGTCTCATGATCTAGGGTATTTTTTGGGTTATTTTTGTTGGTCGTCTCTTTTGAAGTGAAAAGCACCTATACATTTCTGCTACTTTAATTGCATGGCTCAATGTTGAGTTTCATACTTGATGTGTACATGGTGCGGAGGAAAATCTTTGTGTGATCGGTCTGGACATGAGTTGTTGTCAAATGACAATTAACCAAGTGTTCTATAACTTTTTTTTATGGTATTTGAAATAGGAGTTGCCCTTTAGCTATGGTTAATAATCTGAAATAAAGGATACTTATTCCAGGTTCCATAACAATTTCTCTAAATCTTGCTCACTTGAACATCTTCCATAATCGTCTTTGTTCAAGTGAGCCAGCTCTCCTTCCATTCCCTTATATGTGCTTCCTTTTCATTTTTCTTTCCAAGAATTGTAGTGAAAGGTGCTTCCATTTGGGGTTTTATATCTGTTGATTGATTTTACGAGTGTTGTTGGTTGATTTGCATTGGTGGGATCTAATTCTCATGCCATCAAGATTACTTTTTTTAGCAACAAGTGAGAGTTTTTCCTTGTTCTTTTTGGAATTTGCACTGCAACTCAATCATTTGAAGTTCAAATTACGGTGGAGCAAGCATCGGGAGGATCGGAACGTACGAGAAAAATAGAAGGCGAGATTGCGATTCGATAAGGGTTATCTAGAATTGTGGAGGGTTTGTGTGTAAATCGCCAGCTTTTATGAAGTTGAGTGTGTTGCTTGTCGTGGGGATGCTGCTGTTTGCAATCCTTTGGCAATCACTTGTCGTCGGCGGCGGCTTTGGAGAACTTCTTGACCAAAGACGGGATAGTGTTGGAGTTGGATGATTCGAATGTCGACTCGGCTATCTCGATGTGAGAGCTTGGGAGAAAAAATCGTCATGTGTATTAATGTAGAATCCTGGTACTTGTCTAACGTTCTAGGCAAGTGATATTTTTCACTTGACATTTTTCATTTATTTATTTGCTTAGCTATTATTGGTTATTTGGTTTGTGTAGTATTTAGTCATATAATTCTACGATCTTTTGCTAAATCTATGGGGGAAAAAAAGAGATAATGGTAGATGAATGTATTTTGTTTTCATATATTTATAATATTTAGATCTTATTACTTGCTTTATCAATATTAAATATAAATTCTAGAAATTAATTTTTCTTTTAATTAGATTTAAAATCAAAAAATGAAATAAATTATTGTATCATATGATCACAAATGCTTTTAATTAGATTTAAAATGAAAAAATAAAAGAAATTATTTTATCATACGATCACAAAAGTTCGTTGCAAAACTCGTTCGTGCCCGGTGTCGCAAAATCTATCGCTAGAGAAGATTAAAAAATTAATAAAAAAATTTTCGTTAAATTTAAATTTGCTAACGCTGAATTGGCGCTATTTTCGTTGCAATATACTTTAGCAATGAAAGTTTTCGTGGCAAATCATCCTGTTCGTCGCAAATCAGCGATGAAATTTGTTTGTCGCAGAAAAATGAAGTTTTAGCACGGAATTTGCCACGAAAATTGTGACAAAATTCGTAGCTAATCAATTTTGCGACGAAAATTGCAACGAAAATTTTTTTAAGGCTACCTCGGCGTCGCAAAATTAGGGACAAAAAATTGAATTTTTGTCGTAAATCAACTACGAAAGGTGTTCGTCGCAAATATTCATCGCAAATTCGCAACAAAAATTCAATTTTTCCTCGCTAATTTGTCACAAAAAATTTGGCAAAATTCGTGCCTAATCGATTTTGAGACGAAAATTGCAACGAAAAAAATGCGTGGCTAATTCGGTGTCGCAAAATTTAGCGTCAAAAAATAGAATTTTCATTGCTAATTTGAAACGAAATTTGTGTTGAAAAAGGTTCATCGCAAATCAGCAACGAAGCGTTCGGCGCAAATCTCGTTGTAAATTAGCAACGAACCACTTTCGTCGCAAATCAGCGACGAACATTTTTTATATCAAATTTCGTCGCTAAATTTTGTGATGCCGAATTAGCCACGAATTTTTTTTTCGTTGCAATTTTCGTCTCAAAATCAATTAGCCACGAATTTTGCCAAAATTTTCGTGGCAAATTTCATAGCTAAAACCTTTTTTTTTTTTGTAGTGCATGGATAATTCTTGATCTTGGTTCTTATTTCTAACGTGTGAGTTGGTTGAAATGTTTATTTAATGATTATGTTATCTTATCTCTTGCAATTTTATCTGAGCATATTTGATTTGAGATAAGATTTGATCCGGATTGAACATTTAACCGACATTTCTTGAGAATTATCTGGAACCAATTTTTCCAATTCTTAAAGATAATTTCTCAAATTAAGTTGGATCAATCGTTAGACGAGGAAAGGTGGACCCCAATCTCATATTTTTGGCCATCCTTCTAAACTTTCAAAAATTCACATTCAATTGACTCGTCTTTATTTTATTTTTAGAGTTTGCACATTTTTAAACAAACATGCCCACAACTCATGCTCTCTATGTGCCTTGTCCCGTCGAGAAATTAAATCATACGCCTTGTCCATGATCTTATGAAATGGGATGGTGATTTAGTATAAGACTTCATGTTCTTTCCCTTCGGCAAAAGGGACGTTGTCGTCTTATACCACTATCCGCATACTCGACTCGAATCTTTGAGGATGTAGTGGATAAAAATTCTTCTCTAACTCGGATCCTTGGGGATGAGTGAATTTTTGGAAAAAATTCGGCTATTAAGGTATCTTATGGGCATTTTTGTTTAATTTTGTTCAAATTTTTGTTTGCTTTTGAATGTTTCTTTTTTTTCTTTTTTGCGTCTAATCCAAAAATAAAAAAAAAATTCAAATCATCTTTGCCTATCGTATGGTCTCATGTCACATTTTTTCCTAAAATCATTTAATTCACATTAATCAATCGAAAAGGGCATTTTCATAAAATTGGTACCAAAAGGGCATTACTTTTTCAAATAATGTAAGCAAATCCCCGAGCTCATTTTCTCTAGTTCGTAGAGATAAAATAGTTCTCATGCTATTTTATATAGATTTCAAATCAATTTATCATAAATGATTAGTGGCGGCTTCAATTAAACATTTTTTATAAATAAACCTAAGTTGCGATTTGGTAGTACTTGGGAGGGTCTGAATTATGTTAGTTAATTTAATTGATCGATAATCCATTAGCCTAAATTTTTAGGTCGCGACATTTTGTAATTGATTTTCATGAAGGTTAGCTTATAATTGATGATCCTTACTAAATAGGAATAAAGAAGGACACTAAGTCTGAAAAATTTGAAAAAAAATGAAAGTTACTTGTTCTTCAAAAATAGGCTTCCTATGGCGCACATACCGATGCAACCTGGAAATTCGAAACGTGGAAGAGAAATGCGCTAACGCGTGCGGCTTATACCAAGGCTCTGTTTGTTTTGTGAAAAATGAGTTGTTTGTGGAAAATACTTTCCGGAAGTTAATTTTCAGGAAAATGATTGTATTTTCCGGCATTTTGCTGAAATATGAAAAAGAATCGGAAAATATTTTTCGTTGTTTGCTATGAAAAATTAGATATTCTTTTCCGTCATGCAATTCTTTTTATATTTTGTTATTCTGTTTTCTTTTTCATTTCGTTTTTTTTTAAGTCGAATTTTTTAAGTAGGTGGTGTTGTATCCGTCTTAGACAAGGTTACATGTGACGGGACGAAAAAAGTACCCGTGATTCCGCATCGACATAGCATGCAACACGGTTTTAATAAGAGAAACAAACTGAAAACTTGATCTCTATGCGGTTTAGCGTGGGCACCGTGCGAAAGGCGAAAGGCCTCGACTTTGCTCCGGAATGCTGTACCGAAATCAAAGACGCTCACCTTAGGTTCGGCCACTGCAACGAGAAGATTGAAGCTGTTTCTTTCATGTTTCGAGTTAATCCATCCTTGACACATTATGATGAAGTTGAGTGTGTTGCTTGTCGTGGGGATGCTGCTGTTTGCAATCCTTTGGCAATCACTGTCGGCGGCGGCTTTGGAGAACTTCTTGGCCAAAGACGGGATAGTGTTGGAGTTGGATGATTCGAATCTCGACTCGGCTATCTCGATGCGAGAGCTTGGGAGAAAAAATCGTCATGTGTATTAATGTAGAATCCTGGTACTTGTCTAACGTTCTAGGATGTGATATTTTTCACTTGACATTTTTCATTTATTTATTTGCTTAGCTATTATTGGTTATTTGGTTTGTGTAGTATTTAGTCATATAATTCTCTGATCTTTTGCTAAATCTATGGGGGAAAAAAAGAGACAATGGTAGATGAATGTATTTTGTTTTCATATATGTATAATATTTAGATCTTATTACTTGCTTTATCAATATTAAATATAAATTCTAGAAATTAATTTTTCTTTTAATTAGATTAAAATCAAAAAATGAAATAAATTATTGTATCATATGATCACAAATGCTTTTAATTAGATTTAAAATCAAAAAAATAAAAGAAATTATTTCATCATACGATCACAAAAGTTCGTTGCAAAACTCGTTCCGTGCCCGGTGTCGCAAAATCTATCGCTAGAGAAGATTAAAAAATTAATAAAAAAATTTTCGTTAAATTTAAATTTACTAACGCTGAATTGGCGCTATTTTCGTTGCAATATACTTTAGCAATGAAAGTTTTCATGGCAAATCATCCTGTTCGTCGCAAATCAGCGACGAAAATTGTTCGTCGCAGAAAAACGAAGTTTTAGCACGGAATTTGCCATGAAAATTGTGACAAAATTTGTAACTAATCGATTTTACGACGAAAATTGCAAGGAAAATTTTTTTTAAGGCTACCTCGGCGTCGCAAAATTAGGGACAAAAAATTGAATTTTTGTCGTAAATCAACTACAAAAGGTGTTCATTGCAAATATTCGTCGCAAATTCGCAACAAAAATTCAATTTTTCCTCTCTAATTTGTCACGAAAATTTTGGCAAAATTCGTGCCTAATCGATTTTGAGACGAAAATTGCAACGAAAAAAATGCGTGACTAATTCGGTGTCGCAAAATTTAGCGTCAAAAAATAGAATTTTCATTGCTAATTTGAAACGAAATTTGTGTTGAAAAAGGTTCGTCGCAAATCAGCAACGAGCGTTCGGCGCAAATCTCGTTGTAAATTAGCAACGAACCACTTTCGTCGCAAATCAGCTGACTTAACATTTTTTATCTCAAATTTCGTCGCTAATTTTTGCGATGCCGAATTAGCCACGAATTTTTTTCGTTGCAATTTTCGTCTCAAAATCAATTAGCCACGAATTTTGCCAAAATTTTCGTGGCAAATTCCATAGCTAAAACCTTTTTTTTGTGTAGTGCATGGATAATTCTTGATCTTGGTTCTTATTTCTAACGTGTGAGTTGGTTGAAATGTTTATCTAATGATTATGTTATCTTATCTCTTGCAATTTTATCCGAGTATATTTGATTTGAGATAAGATTTAATCTGGATTGAACATTTAACCGACATTTCTTGAGAATTATCTGGAACCAATTTTTCCAATTCTTAAAGATAATTTCTCAAATTAAGTTGGATCAAACTTTAGACGAGGACAGGTGGACCCCAATCTCATATTTTCGGTCATCCTTCTAAACTTTCAAAAATTCACATTCAATTGACTCGTCTTTATTTTATTTTTAGAGTTTGCACATTTTTAAACAAACATGCCCACAACTTATGCTCTCTATGTGCCTTGTCCCGTCGGAAATTAAATCATACGCCTTGTCCATGATCTTATGAAATGGGATGGTGATTTAGTATAAGACTTCATGTTCTTTCCCTTTGGCAAAAGGGACGTTATCGTCTTATACCACTATCCGCATACCGACTCGAATCTTTGAGGATGTAGTGGATAAAAATTCTTCTCTAACTCGGATCCGTGGGGATGAGTGAATTTTTGGAAAAAATTCGGCTATTAAGGTATCTTATGGGCATTTTTGTTTAATTTTGTTCAAATTTTTGTTTGCTTTTGAATGTTTCTTTTTTTCTTTTTTGCGTCTAATCCAAAAAAAAAAAAAAATTCAAATCATCTTTGCCTATCGTATGGTCTCATGTCACATTTTTTCCTAAAATCATTTAATTCACATTAATCAATCGAAAAGGGCATTTTCATAAAATTGGTACCAAAAGGGCATTACTTTTTCAAATAATGCACGCAAATCCCCGAGCTCATTTTCTCTAGTTCGTAGAGATAAAATAGTTCTCATGCTATTTTATATAGATTTCAAATCAATTTATCATAAATGATTAGTGGCGGCTTCAATTAAACATTTTTATAAATAAACCTAAGGCCTTGACTTTGCTCCGGAATGCTGTACCGAAATCAAAGACGCTCACCTGAGGTTCGGCCGCTGAAACGAGAAGATTGAAGCTGTTTCTTTCATGTTTCGAGTTAATCCATCCTTGACACATTATGATGAGCTCCACTTCCCCAAGTCAATTGAGGGTTAATTCATTTTGTTGAAATTATTCGATTTAATTTTGGGGATTTTGCAAAAGTTCATTGGCAATGGTAAAAGTCATCGTGCGTAAATGCGCGACGGATAGATAGCTCGTCAATGAAGCGACAGACAAACGGCACGATGCAGGGTTTGGGGGTGTTGATAAGGTGCAACAGGTTTTCTTGGGCTGCAGAAGTTGAAAAAAGAAAAGAAAAATCAAATAATTGGAAGATTTTGTGCTAATCTTGTCAAATTGTTGTTCATCTATGAAAGTTCATTTTTCGTCTATTATAGAAATCTTTCCAATAATCGAATAGCACCGATGCCTTTAAACTAGTATACAATTCAAGAAAATAATGTGAGGACGATCAAACTTTGAGGAATTATAGATTCTTAGCTGATAAACATATCAACAGGTCAGTATACATCATAGATGATGAAGAAAAGAATAAAATTTGATCCTTTAATATGCAACAAATAATAAAAAGAACTGATAAGGTCCTGGGTTCGACTCCCAACGATCGCGTCTTAGGGACTTACCCGGTGGCATTGACATATCCCCACCACCCTCGAGGAATAATCCATTGCACGTGGGAAGCCTCGGTTATAAAAAAAAAAATATGCTGCACCATCAATGTTGTGACTTGGTCATAGTATTGTAAATAAGGACTTTGTTAACATAATAATCTTTGAGTGATTGTGATAACAGCATGTTATAGGTCACAAATTGTTAAAGGAGTTGATGCCACAATAATTTTTAATTACTTGTTAGTCGATTTTTGTGGCTCACAAGAGTAGATGAGAAAATATCACATAAGCATATTCCTGTAAACGATATACCTGCAAGTGATTTGAAAGCATAGTAAGCTGCGAGACTCTAGCTCCATAAGGAAACGAAAGGAGGAAATGTCATTCTCTATATAGGTGTCGTGGGAAAGTTACTGCCATCTAAATCACTAAAAAGTGCGAATGAAATTTTATTTTCATTTGCATCTATAACATCACTTCAGTGGCTTCTAATTAAGCTAGACAGATATGATTGTTTTGGTTGAAATCTTTAACTTTGGAACTTGGAGGCTAGAAATTGCAAGGGTTTCTCTGTAACATCCTACATTTTCCCGTGGAACCAAATTCTAAAAGTTACCATCAGAAATATTTTCCTAGATCCAGGTGAGTCTGTTACTAAGCTTGTGGAGAACTTTTTCTTGATTAATCATCCGGATCATTATCTGACTTATTAGGTTTAAGCATCACACTATCGCAATCTATTTGCTCATTGTTCTGCTGCCTAGGATCTGCTAGGCAACGGTTTGGTCAACGTCCCTAGCATACGAGTTGTGCAAACAAGGACGATGTTCGCTGCCCCCCGTTGCCCATCTTGTGGTACCAAAAAAGAAAAGAATTGATGCCAAAACCTTCTCGATGATTGCTTAAAAACTTCATCTAAATAGTTTTTACCATCGCGTTTATTCTTTTTCTAGTTTTTTCAAACCACTACCATTTTCACAGCTACTCTTATTTGTCGCAGAGAAATCTTGCATTGTTTTCTAAGGCATCTTTGGCTGCTCTATTCAGCGCAATGTCCTTCTTGGGTTTGTATGTGCCTCTTCCCACCAGCTGGCCGTCTACAAATACGGAGAAACTTTAACTTTCACTCCATAGATCCTTAAAGCTCAGCATCAAACTCTTCTTTTGGCACACCTCATATAGCTCGGTGTCTGGATGCAGTTTTAAAGTTGTTGGACTAATTATTGGCTCCAACATGCTTTTTGAGACCTACCATATGTGCAGACAATATGAAATTGGTTAGCAACATGTTCATGGGCTTTACAAGTAACAAGTATTCAGACCAAAAGAAAAAGATTAGGAAAAAAAATAGGTTATTTAAACTTTTTTCCTCTTGGAAGGTTGGGTGGGTCTAAGTGGGCGGCTTGACCAGGCCCATTCTAGCGTGACTTCGTTTGGTTCTTCCTTGGCCCAAGCTCAACCGTCCAAGCCCATTAGTAGAAAAACATGGACATGCCACCCCCGCTGATGGGCCAAATATTAAAATTTCAAAATAGTTTGCCGTAACTAGAGATATTAGAAACAAATAACACAAGCCAAATGTTTCCGATAAATCTTGAGAAAGCTAGTGCATGAAATTAATGTAAGAGATTGCAATCTGTATTATTACCTTCCACAGTGTCCATTGATGAATTGCCATCAATGATAATGGCACCGATGGTTGATTCGACGATATCGGTGAGAGACTTGGGCACGTCAACTAGACCACATGAATGTAATGAGAAATCTAGAATCTATTGTTTGAATTCTTGAATCTAGGATACATCCATAGAATCGAGTTAACCGAAATATGGTTTTTGATTCAAATATATAAACCAAACTGACACTGCAAAACAAAAGGTCAAGTTATCATTTACATTGATTAAACTGTGGCAAAATGTCCAAGCCTCAACCACATTTTCAGCCATTGAGAACGGAACAAGGTGGCATGCATGATAGAAAAAAATCAATTGAGATTCGGTCAAGCTTAAAAATTTCAAAAAATTATGAAACTTACTTGTTCCTCAAAAAAGGTTTCCTATGGTGCACATACCGATGCAACCCGAGCTTGATCACCACGCGTGTGAGCTTTTCGGCGTCCACGTTGACTGCTCGGAGCCGGGTCAGCGACCCAGGATCCATGTCTGGATACATGAAGTATAGTTCCTTGGGGAACAAAACATTGAGCATTGAGTCCCCGATGTACTCCAATCTCTCGTAGCAAAAGGTCTGGCCCGCAAACGTATGATGAGTGAGAGCTTCTTCGAGCAATCTTTGTTCATTGAATTTGTACTGCAAGATCTCTTCGACGTCGTCAAGGCTCGGTTGGCTCTCGACGCGAGTCAAGTCCGATTCGGAACCGCCTTCATTTCCATGTATGTCGAGCTCTCCCAATTCAACGATAAGCACTTCCTCTTCTCCTTCTTCCTCGTGATCAGGAAGTGATTCTTCTTCTTTTGAAGATTTCATGGCAAACAAAATCAGCTCATCGGAAGACCCCCCCTTATTCGAAACGAGAAAGAGGACTGCGAGCAGCTTATACGAAGAGACTGTGGGGGAACGAACTTTCCGAGATTTGTTGCAGACATATATAAAGAGTAGAGATCAAGAAAGTTGACTTCTTTTGGATAATTTTTTTACTTTGACGTCCCTATCTATTAGAATTTCAAATTGATAAGGAAAGTATGGTCGGTTAAGTTAACCACGTCAGTATTCTTTACGACTTGAAATGTTTGCTCTTTAGTTGGTCATTGGTAATTCTCCTTCACTTTTTTTTTCTCTGCTTATTATGTTATTAAATGTCATGTCTTAGCAACTACCCTTAACCGGGGAAAAAAAAGTCTACTCGAGAATTATTTCCTAGAACTTTCCCACATCTCCTCCTTTTACATTTATGTAAAAGCAAAAAGTTCCCGTTAAAATATGAAATATTATTTAAATTCCCGAAGTTATTGATATATGCGTGAATTTACAAGTCAACATTTGAATGTCGTGAAAGTTTCTGAAAAAATCAAATTTATGATGATCGAAGTGCTCTGGCAACATGATTGGTGTTATGCAATAATTAAAAGGCAATCCAAATAGGCTTTCGAAATGTAGGCAACTCTTTAAATTATATTAAAAGCAATGAGACTACCTTATTTCGTAGAAGCATGATGCCATCTACCTTATGTTGACAACTGATCAAATGGCAATGCTCCTGCATGTGATGCCATTTTCAGATACTAATATTGGCGAGTGGCAATATCCATTCATTCTTAAATTGAGGAAAATTTTGAGAATAGTTAGAAAGGAAAAAAAAAATAACAATAGAGGAGCTCAGCCTACAATTCCATGCAGAAGGGATGTATCATCTAGTATGTGTTTTGGACTCAAATAGATGTATCACGTCATTTTCCATCAAAGGTCCAATTTTGACACGTAAACAAAGAGATAAAGAACCGTCATCCAATATCGAACTATCTTAAACAATTGTCCTTTTTCTTCGAAAATGTTACGTCCATATCTTTATTTATCTTTCATACAATGACTATTTCACAGATTCCACATTTTTTTGAATATTTTCAAATTATAAATTTTTTATACTTATATAATCATAGGGATGGGTTAAGAAAAGATCGAGATTGAAAAAGATCCTCTAGATGTCAACCTCGGTTGGGAATTAAATCAAGTGAGACATTTACATGATTGAATGTCGTCGACAGATTGAGCCCCTCGCATGGATCAAGAACCCAATCACATCATGGTAGGATTAGTAAACTGTTCTTTCTTTCTTTATTTCACTACTCTTGCTGTATTAATGTGGAGTACAGATTTTTCCATTCTCCCCCCAGAAAAAGTCAATGGTTTCAATGATTGAAAGCTAATGGGGATTGACATGCGTTGGAGTCTCAAGGACTTTGTAAGATTCGAATTATTGGCGTGGACATAGAATTGAACATAAGGAAATTTTAAGGAACTTCTATTGAATGAGAAACTTGGACGCATGCTTGCTTAATGACCAGATTTGAATAATAAACTTCTCCATGGCAGTGAATGTAGAAATAGTATAAATCTTAAGATACTCAACTGAAAAGCTGTTATAATCAAAGATAAATACTAAACCTAAGAAATCTATTCTACTTCGAATTTCAAGTTCAAATGTCAAGCAAAATCTAATCCAAGTGATCTTCTACCAAAATCTGATGGGCTTCTTGAATGATGATGTACAATTCGTATTCGAACTGTACTGTCCATGTTGAATGTCTCATGAGATATATGTGTCACCATTGATTCTTCATATATCTTGAACGGGGCATTTTGTTGTGCATTCTAATCTTTATGGCAAGAATCTCTAACTTCCTCGCAAGAATCTCCAGCTATCTTTTGACTTGCGCCGTACTTCATGGACGACCTATGACCACTCTTGATCTTCTAGCTGTTCAAGTTTACTTATAAAACAAACAAAAAGTTTCTTTTTCCAATCTTGCTTAGGATAGATTGAAGAGTGCAAGTCTCTTTATTAGTTAGAAAGCTTTTTTTAAATAAAAAAATGGCAAGTGGACTAGATCTCACTTTGTACCCGCGTCGGATTGCGCAATTATTAGGCTCAATTTGCATGCTTGTGCGGTTGCGAGTAATAATCGGCATTCATCAACAATCATATTCTTATTCTTTTATTTTATTTTTGAAATTAAATTTAATAAAATTTAAGTGTAATGTCTTAACGAAACAATGTGACTGTTCACTTAGGAGTTGCTATTATTTTTTAATATTAATTTCGAATTTTAAGCGATTGACTATGTCCAATAGTGGCAATTCTTCGGACTTGATAGTTCGGACATGAAGAAATGCGCCTGTTTGAGTTAGCAGTTTTAGACTTTCGAAAAGTTGCAATCTTTCACACAAAAATTAGTTTCAGAAAATGAAAATGTATGATGGAATAAACTGTTTGGGATACGAAGAGTTGCATGAGAATTAACTACTTTTCCGACCCAAAAAGTTGTGCTTATTTCTCATTATATATTCAAGTGTTATGTTCATTTTCAAAATTTTCTTCTTCAATTTTCGTTTTTTCTAAACAAGAGAAGTACATATTTTGCTTTCGATTGTTTCCTGGAGAGTTTTTGGAAAAATATTAGAATTTCTATCTAATATTCTCGTTTGAGACTCTGTTGTATCCTAGAGAATTTTTTCCGATAACTATTAGCAATTTTGTGAGGGAAAAGAGTGCTATCGAGCCTCAGAATCTGATTCCTTTGTTCATCCCTGTCCGACCATATTTTACCAACACTAGCTACAATGATCCCTTAGTTGACGGATCCTTCTTGCCTGATATTTTGACTTTCTCTCATGTTTCAAGTTAATGGATCCTTGACACGTGTGATGAACTCCACTTCCCTTACCGTGTCAACTCCGGGTTAATTAACTTTGCTGGAATTATTCTATATAATTTTCGTAATTTTGTAAAAGGTCACTGACAACAATAAAAGTCATTTTGCACGGTTATGTGATAAATAGATAGTTTATCAATGAAGCGGCCAGACAAGCCGCACCATGCAGGGTTTGGGGGTGTGGGTAAGGTACAAGAAGTTTTCTGGGCTGCATAATTTCAAAATAAAATTTAAATAAGACATTTGTAAATTTTTGTAAAGTGGATGAAATATGGTCATTAAGATTTCACAGCTTTGTTCCTTAGACATTCAAGGAAGCTGAACGAGTTGAACATACATTTCAACAATGACACTTCTTTACAAATCTCAATGCCCTAGGAACTATTTTGGGAACGTTGAAAAGCGTAAGTTTTAGCGTCAAAATCTTATTACATTTTTTTTCTATATATGAACGAAAAATTAGCGTGCTCCACTTACTCCGCTATAGTATCTCACTAGTAAATTTCAAGAATACTCCTTACTAATTTGTGTAAAATGTATTCGATTTGTCTTGATAGAAGGAAACAAGTAAAGAACTGTTTTTCATGATATGTGCTTTTAACTTGTTCAGCTTTCTTGAATTTCTAAGGGAACAAAACTTTAAATGTATAACTCTTAATTAACAGCTTTTGAAAAACTTGATGCTTAGTTCACACTTGATATAAGAGATCGGGAGAACAAACATTAAGAATTGGCAGAGGGATTGCATCAAAGGGAAAGTGACGATGTTATTGCGGGAGAAATTACCAAAATCAGCCATGCTTTGGAAGCAAGAAGATCGACCCAATTGCATGAAGGAGTTTTGCGTGCACTAATAGTTGGGATGTTCTTTCTCCATGCAAAACATCAATGCCGGTGTTGAAGTTGGCGATGATCAAACCACGAAGATAGAAGTCGAGCAAGAGGAAGAGATGAAGATGATTAGTCATCAAGAATCGATGGTATCTATACTACACTGTGAAGCAATCTTTAAATTACATATAATCACACGTTCAATTCGGCCATACATTTCATACTGCAATTTACAGATAGGCATAAACAATATGAGGAAGTACTAGCGTCCAAGTAATAATAGTGAAAAAACACGGGCTGACTTGTAGACCTGGAACATTGGCTTAGCAAGGGATGAACCTCGTAAAAGTGTAGTTGTGGCTCGATTGAGTAATGGTCATGATTTGAAGAAGCAACTGGTCTCCACGTGCAAAAACTAATCGATAAGGGACGATTGTTCAAACTACAAAAGATGCAAGGACACAATTTACACTTTAAATTAATGATTCGACGGAATGAAGTAATACTTTATCTATAGATATTGTCTCGCCAATTCATGTTCTAAATCCTCCTCGAATGGATTTTTTCCTTTTTGGGTCAGAAAAGACTTCCTTTCATTTTCTCAAGTGGGTTCATCATTACTTATTAGGCGGGCCTCAGAACAGATGAGGTTTCATAGGACACTGGGCGGATCATGAAGCCAATCTTTAGGAAGAAAGTTGCACCTATGGACCGTTGCAACCCAGTCGCAATTTGGTTTGCTTCCTAAAGCAATGGGCGAAGCTCAAAATGGACGAGAGTTCACGTTTAGGTATCCCTTGCACACAAAGCTGAAGAGTGTCTCGGCCAATTCCCAAAGAGAATGTCCCTTGTATCCTGGATAACTGATGGAGAATCAGAGTCCACTCTTGTTTTTCTTTTTGCCCGAGATTCAGTCAAACCCCTTATTCATTTTTTCCCTTTTCAATTACACGCAACTTACCCCTTTTCCCTTGTCAATTTCGGTATCCCTGCCTTCCACAAATGCTTTGATTCTTACTTTCCTTAAGGTGGTCCAAGGGTTTGCGTGCATGCTAGGGCTTTACTAAAGAATTCTGCATTAATAAGAAGATGGCCGGAAGGAGGCTAATTTGTATTTTTTTTTGTTTTGCTTAATGTGGTTATGAATTCCCATGATTTGGGGAAAAATATAATCCTAATCGAAAACAAACGTTTCCAAGATGAAATTAAAATTAAATGAAAATTATGAAGTATTTTTTCAGATTTTTCTATCCATAATTGGTATTTTCCCAATTTTCGGCCATTTTTAAATGAACAGAAATTTCAAAAATACCGAAAATTATGAAAAAAATATTTTTCGTCAAAATTGGTTTCTTAGGAATGATCAATGGTACCAAATTTTATTTTAAATTTTATGAATTTTAATTGAATTTTAAGTATTTTTCTCAAAATTAAAGAAAAAAACAAGTGTCAACAATAATAACGGAAGATTGATCCGAGAGACGAAAAAAAGCAAGGTTCTCTCTCACCTCTGCCTTGACTAGTACTATTCACTGCTTGTGTTCGGATGCATTGGTCATTCATAATTGCAGCAAAGGGGAAAATGGCCATTGGTGTAGAAAAGGCTGGGACCTCCTCGGCTCGGATGCAAGTTCCACATGACCTCTGTCTCGGTCAGCATGGTCGAAGCCGCTCCCGGGCTTCCTCGAAATCACCACAGCCTTCCGCTAGAGTTTCTACCGAAGCAAATGGCTTGCCACGGCGCTCCCGGGTGGTTGTCTTAAAATCCGCAACGAAAGGGTACGATCTAACCTATATCCCCCCTCCATCGTCGGTGATAAATCGTGGTTAATATTTCGGAGGAAATTCTTGCGGCGATTGATCCGAAATGGAATGAATGTCTAGAGGGGTACTTCGTGGGAAAAAGGCTCTCCTTCAAACTTATTAAGTCGAAAGCTAGGGACACTTGGGGATCACATTCGTCCAAGTGATGGCAACGATAATGGATTCTATTTTTTTCCACTTGCCGAATTCGAGTTCGTCGGAGGACCCTTGATAATGGGCCTATAACTTTTGCAAGGGTGCCTCTTATTCTCCAACAATGACACCCCCTCATAGACCTCAAAAAAGGGCAGCATGAGTCATTACCTATTTGGGTTCGGTTGAGGAGCATTCCATACTCTTTGTGGTTGGCTCCGAGGAAACAGCCGCGGTAGCTAGTGCTGTTGGGAGGCCTCTCTATGTGGATCTTCAAACAGAGAATATGAAAATGATCTCCTATGCCAGGGTGTGTGTGGAGATCAATGCCAAGCAGCTACTTTGTGATTCTATGGAGGTATTACTTGAATGGTCATGCTCGATTGATTAAAGTTGAATATGAATGGAAACCGATCTCATGTTTTACTTATGGCACATTTGGTCACAAATGTCCAATTGTCGCTTCTAATCACAATGATGCCTCTACGGCTGTTCCCTGCGATGCTCATACGGTTGAGCCTCAACAACCTACTGAAACTTGGGAAAAAGTAGGCAAAAAATAGGGTCAGCTAATAGTCATGCTTGGTATCTCCGACTCTATCGATGTTCTTTGTGGCTGCAGCCACAACCTCTATGTTAGATCCTGCAATTCGAATGCTCTAGTATCCGAGCCTATATCTACGACTCGGGATGATTTCGTGGCTTCTTCCGAATTAGAGGATGAGATTGAGGATGAGGCTAGCAATATATGTGGTGAGGAAGAAGGGGACCCCCTACAACTCCTCCCAACACCCATGAGAAACTAGCGGATCCTAGAGGCGTCACTTCTCTCGGCAAGCCACCAACAATATGTCCCCCTCCCGTGGTTGATGGATAGTAGGTGCTCGGCTCGGATGATAGCCACAACTCGCCAAAATAGCTAAGCCGACCTAAAAAAAAAAAGAGAGGCAAGGTGGATACAAAAAACAAGAACTCGGGACCTTTGTTGTACATATGTATATAGGAGTTTGGCATATTACGTTAACCCTTTGGAACAAGTGGAGGTTAGGAATATGGTTAGGGCCAATAACCTCTGGGGTGTTGGCATTCTTGAGACTAAGGTACCTATATCTTTATTCTCAACTATCTCGTCTACTCTGTTGCCTGGATGGATGTGGACTACGAATTATGAACATTCTCATCGTGGGAGAATTTGGGTTGGATGGAACCCCTTGCTTACAAACTTTATTGCCTCTTCATTTTCATCTCGGATTATTCATGGACATGTACGACTCTTGGCCATTAACAAGACCCTGTTGTTTATCCGTGACTCATGCGGAGCACACTTTTGTTTCTCAACGAATTTTGTGGGTTGATCTTATTCGGACAAGTGTCACCTTGGTTTCTGCTCCTTAGCTTATTGCAGGGTATTTCAACGCTATCAAAGACCCGTATGATAGAATTGGTAGCTCTAATAATGGGCTCACTTCCTTTGATGAGTTACGTCGGTGTTTTACTCAAGCTGGCCTAGTGGATCTTAGATATGTTGGCTACAAGCTTACCCGGTCTACCTCTTCGGGTGCTGGTCGTAAAAGAGAGGAAAATTAATAGGGTCCTCATTAATGTTCAATGGAGCAACGATTTCTCCTTTTTCGAGGCATCATTTTAAGCTTCGGGGATATCGGCTACATGCCTATGATCATCAAGATAATGACTCCTGTGAAGTCTAAAAGGCCCTTCAAATTTTTCAATTTTTGGATGTCTCACCCTTCCTTTTTGACTTTGGTTTTTCAGGTGTGAGATATTCATTTTGTCCGGGACTCCTATGTTCATCTTATGTAGAAAGCTCAAGGTGCTTAAAGGCCGGCTTAAGTAGCTTACTAAGGAATCGTTCTCTTATATTTCTACACATACAGCTGAAGCAAGGGATGTATTAACGACCATTCAAGTCTCTCTCATCTTGGATCCCTTTAACCAGTTGTTGGCTAATCGGGAGAGGGACCAATTGTGTACATTCTGATCTTCGGCTTCAAGAGGAAGCATTTTATAAGCAAAAATCTTGAATTCAATAGCTGAAAGAGGTGACCGAACACCGGGTGTTTTCATCATTTGGTCAACAAGACGTAGCTTCGAAATAGAATCCTTTCCGTTCGCGACGAGTCCAGGAATCTTATTACTAATTCGGCATCAATCCAGCAACACATAGTGTCTTACTTCGAAGGCCTGCTTGCACTATCAACTCTACCCGATCGGCCTTCGGTCCAGGAGCTGCAATCATGCATTGAGCACTCCCTAAATGATGATCGGTATAGTTCCTTCGAGGCTTGTGTCGATATTGAAATTCGTAACACCCTATTCTCTTTAGCACTGGCAAGGCCCCAAGCCTGATGAATTCAATGTGGAGTTCTTCAAAACCACATGGGATATCGTTGGTCCGTCTTTGGTGTTGGCGATTAAGGACTTCTTCGAGTCCGATAGATTATTGCGGGAGATGAATGCTACAATTCTTTCACTTGTGCGTAAGGTCCCAAATGCTGCTGCCAAGAGTAACTTTAGACCCATTGCATATTGCAACACCATATTTAAGTGCATCACTAAGATTATGGCAAAGAGGTTGGCGTGTATTTTGCCCACACTTGTAAGCCTTCCTCCGGAATGCTTTTGTGAAAGGTTACCGAATTAGCGACAACATTCTCCTTGCACAGAAACGTTTTTGCGATTTTCACTATGGGCCTTATTTACCGAAGTGTGCTATTAAGGTTGACTTTCAAAAAGCATATGATACGGTGGATTGGGATTTTTTTGGAGTTGGTCTTGCAAGCTTTTGGATTCCCTAGTGCATCGGTAAAACTCATTATGATATGTATTCACACTCCCAAGTTCTCCATCTCCATCAATGGCGAACTTCATTGCTTCTTTTCTAGTGGAAGAGGCATCCGACATGGGGATCCTATTTCACCATATTTTTTCACACTTCTTATGGAGGTGTAAGGCTATTCAGCTCTCACATCTTCATTTTTTTTTTTTTGCCGATGATGTTCTTTTTGTTTGCTTGAGGCGAATCTACCATCCGTAATTCTATTGAAGAATAAACTCGATAGATTCTCTAAGTGGTCCGGCTTGATGCCCAATACAATCAAGAGTGAGATATTCTTGTCGGTGGGTTTAGAGGAATTACGGGGTCGATTCTCCCCAATCTTGGGTTTCAACAGGGCACGTTGCCGGTCAGGTACTTGGGTATCCCAATTATAGCATCTAGACTCAACAAAGTGGAATGTAATTCTTTGGTGAACTCTATTACCGCTAGAGCCCAATCTTGGTCTCAACATTTCCTTTCATTTGCTAGTCAGCTTCAACTCATCAAATCAGTCCTACATGCGATACATGCTTATTGAGCTAGTGTCTTTATCCTACCCAAATCTATTATTAATCACATCGACCCGGATACTCGGGCGAGTTCTATGGATGGACCCACGACTTGGTGGAGGTGGAGCTATGGTTTCTTGGGAAGACATATGCGGAGGAAGGGGGCCTTGGCATTCATAGACTCATTGATTACAACCGGCCGGCCATGCTTAAGCATGTTTGGATCATTTTTAATGACAAGGAATCCCGTCGGTGCAAGTGGATTCACACGACATTTCTAAAGAATAAAAATTTCTGGATTGTAACTAAACCGACTTTTTATTTGTGGACTTGGAAAATGATCCTTGATCTCCGCTTGGAATTCTAGATTCTTTTCCCGTGGTGGGGAGGCAATGGTTGTGCTGTCTCCTTTTGGTTAGACTATTGGCATCAAAGAGGGCCTCTTTACAAGCTCTTCTCGATGTGTGCATATATCGGTTGAGCATCCCCTAGAAGGCTACTGTGTTTGATTATCTTTCCACAACCTTCCACCCCTCTCAAGTATCTATGGCCATTGCATCTTGGCCTGAGTCACTTCCATCTCTTGTCCTTGAGAGAAATGACTATTTTGTTTGGCTTAGTGATCCTTCTAGAGTCTTCTCTAATACATTTGCATGGCAATTTATCGACGTAGAGGTTAGAATGTGTCATGGCACTTGTTCATTTGAGATCGTGCTATCTCGCTAGGTATTCGTTTCACCTATGCCTTAAGACGTTGATCGGACTACCAACTTAGATTGTGTTGCTAAACTACCACAAAATTTCAGATGGTGTGTGTGCCTTTTGTAAGCCGTTCGAACTCGTTGACCATCTATTTTTGGGCTACCGTATCACTGGAGCCTTTGCTCAATTTTGGGCTTCAAAGTGCAACCTGGCTTTGGCGGAATCGCTATTGGAGCGACAACCTTCACTGGGCCATGCAACAAATCAAAGTCAAGCATTTCCATCAAACTATTGCACGTTTCTCTTGTGGCACTATGTGACACATTATCCGGATGGAAAGAAACCATATCGTTTTACGTAACTAGACCCATTTTATGCCGGCGTTGAAAAAGCATCTTGAGAAACTAGTTAGAGACAAGGTTTGACGTTCCAACATGTGGATGACAACTCTAGGAACCGAAGAATACAAGCAAGCTAGGGTATCAATCCAACGATCTTTACTTGATATGAGGGCGTTTCCAGGCTTGTTTTGTAAATTTTTGCACCGCTGGTTTGTGGCATCTTATTTCTCCTTTATTTCATATTCTCAAGGATACCAGGCCCTTTTTGAACCCACGACACCCTTGCACCATCAGTAACATCTATTGATATCACCATGAGAGCAAGCTCCCCCATGTAGTGTCGGGTTTTACTTTTGTAAAGCTACATTTTGGTTAAAGTCAATACAAATCTTACCTTTAACAAAAATAAAATAAAATAAAAATAATAGAAAACACATAAAAAAATAAAAATGATGAGACGGCTAAAATGGTGCCATGTGTCATGATCTGAATTTTTCATAAAAATTCAAAAAATAGAAAATGTAATAAAAATATAAAATTCTTATAAAATTCAAAAAGACTATCCAAAACTACGTCATTTTAGGCCACCCCGCATCCATTTGGTCCAGGTTGGATGCCTTTGCGATAAGTCAAGTCGGCCAATTCATATAATTTTACTCAAACAAAATAAAATCGAAAGTAAATTTTAAAATCATTAAAAAAATAAAAATGGAAAATGATTAAAACATCCAAAAAATTATAAAAATTGAAAAAAATATGAAAAAATAAAAAAATTGGGAAAATCACAAAAAATAGGAAATAGCTAGTTTTAGCTATTTTGACCTAATTTTCTTAGATTTGAACTTGGATTCCACAAAATTGGATGATTTTGCCCTTGTGAGCAAATTGTGCACATTTTTTAAATTGAAGCCTAATTGAACATTGTCTAAGCCTATAGGGCTTTACTAGGGTCATTTGATGCAATTTAACCCCTGTCCGTTGATTGCGCACTTCTATTTTTTTATTGTGGTTGCTAGGGTAGTCCCTCATTTGCGTGAAAACATAAAAATTGTATTTTTACGTAAAAGTTGAAATATGAAAACCTATATAAATAAGTTAGAAAAACACTCGACATAGATACCAAAAAAGCATCGGTGGTGACATCGGCATAACCAAGTCTCTAAACCCATAATCTCTAGTTGCATAGAATCGAATGGCTTCTCCGAACCATTCGATAGGATTTCCCATCTACCCTCCTCAAATACTAGTAGTGACTCCAAGCATCTACATTCTTGCACGTCACATGATCGTATAAGTATCAAAATTAATTTATCCTCCCACTTTTCGTGATACGGTATAGGTCCGAGAAGACCCGAGCTAAGCCCATCCTTGAGGCTTAGTAATCTGTTAGCCCACCTCGATTCCTTTCTCGAGGCGAGTCGTGACAAATATGAATGACAATTTGTTGTAGCTACACAAGCCATCACTTCCTTAGCTTTTGTGTCTTTGATGGCATCCATGTTGGAGTATCAGATTTTACCTATTCTACATGTTCCATGGCATGCCCCTAACTTTTTTTGTTACCAAGATCTACTTTATTCAGTTCTAGTGAATATGCTTACTCTTCTCTAATTTCCTCCTTCCATTTTTAAGAATGGTTAATGTCTCTAAAACCAAATATAGAGGTGTCAAATCTAAAAGAAATACATGAAGAAGTTGTAAGTACAAACTAACATAGACTACTGAAGTTCAGTTGCGTAATACATCATCCTTGGGGATAATGGCAGATGATGTTCTCTTGAAAATTTGCTCCTCTTTAGGCATAGTGGACGGTGGACGCAATGTTCAGATCATTAGCGCTATGCTTTTCACACATGTAGTGCAATAGCTACAGCGTCGTAGCTAACACTTGCTGGTTGCTAGCTAGACATTCTACTTTCACAACTATTAAATCATGTAGATGGCATTTGGTCTCGATTTGGTGGTCGTTGCAATTGTTCGTGTTGCCCTCAGATTTGGACGTGCAATATTCTCAAAAGATGTACATGTCGAGCATCTTCTTTGGGTGGGCATTCTGGTTATGTTCTCTCAAGAAGCTCGATATCTTACAGTAAAAAATTTTCATCTTGATGTACATTAAGATTATTCTATCTATACAAGAAATTTTTTACAGTAAGATATTGAGCTACTTGAGAGAACATACTAGAATGCCCACAAAAAGAATATTCTAAACATGGACATCTTCCGAGAATGCTGCATTTCTGAATCTAAGGGTAGCACCAATGATTGCAATGAGCACAAAGCCGAGAACAAATGCAATCTTACATGGTTTAATAATTGTAAAATTAGAATGCCTAGGTAGTGTCAGCTACAACACTGCAGCTACGGCTCTACAGGTGTGAAAAGCACAGATCTTTGCTAGTGATATGAACATTGTGTCTATTATTCACTAGAGGAGCAAATTTTCAAGAGAACTTAATCTGACATTGTCTCTAAGGATGATGTATTGCGCAACTCTCCTTCAATAATCTGCGTTAGTTCGTACTTACGACTTTTTCATGTACTTCTTTTAGTTTTGACACCTTTATATTTGAGTTTGGAGACATGGATCATTCTTAAAAATGGAAGGAAGAGTTGCTATTTTTATGCAAGCTTCACTGACTTATCACCCACAATTTTAAACTTTTACCGCTGGCATTTCTTGCTTCCCATGTAAGACTTGAAATGGAGGCGGTTTGCTCAATGGTGGACCTGAAGGTTCGTGAGCAGTAGTCAAAGAGAAATTTGAACTCTTCCTATTTCTCCTGAAATTCAGGGTTTTCAATGTTGCTAACAGCGTCCAATTCCGCCAGCCCCCTTATTTCCTCCTCAACATATGGTCAACATCCAGGTGGGATGTGATGTGGGGAAATTTTAAGAAAAGAGTTTATATAGTTTTTGCCTCTTAGACGTGATCTCGTCAGCACAAAGCTCATCCTGATGAACAAGCAGAGAAGCTGTATTGGGATTTATTTCGCTTTGTTTAGGGCTAAAACAGCCCTTCCTCCCTCTCTCTCTCTAGATAAATTGAAAAAAATAGGGTTTCCTATTGAATGCAAGCATCATGACATTGCAACCTCACATTTTTCTCCCAAAATAGGACAATTTGGAAACCACACATTTCGTCCAAGGGTAGGACAACCCGGAAACTGCCCAATTTTTTCTTTAAGCTGAGGATAAAGAAAAAGAGGTGACAAGAGTGGTATTTGACTATAGAAGAGAGTGGCGAAGACAGAGATAGAGAGGTCACGAGGAAGAAGGACATGAAGCCAGGGTGCGGCCAGTGGGACCCATTATTTGCGTAATTAGGTCCTTTTAAATGTTTACGGGTGGATGAACCCATTTAGGAGTAGAAACATCACGCCCCTTTCTATAATTCAAAATCAGTGAAAGATCAAAATTGAAAGAGATAAATAATATGGAAGAATGTATTCGAGATGGCTTAGTTGAAGTCGGGCTATTTGGAGAACCAATTCCTAACTGCCATGGCTATCTATAACCATTAGGTAATCATAAAAGACACGACCATGCTTAGGCAATAATTGAAAAGTCAGCCAGCTAAGTGTACGTGTGAAAAAAAAAAAACTAGAAATTATAAACGTGAGGATTTGGTTAACCGTGGGGCGTAGTTCTTTAAGTATCGAAGTTCTATTTTCTCTAAGGTGCTAAATTTATTCATGATCTAATTTCTCAAGCAGGCATCAGTTTTGTTGCAAATTTTCAGGCGTTGCCAAAACACTTATTTAACATCGTTAATGATAACAAGGCCATTTTCTGGTTTGTGGTGTTGGATTTGTGCGTGAGAGACTGTTGATGCAAATAAAATGTCAACTCCAGATGCAACATAGGAATTCAATCTAAATATCTCCAAATGCGACAACGACATAGCAAATTCACATTCAATATGACGAGGAAAAAACATGACACTGAAATGACATGGCAAGAATGCACGCATAATGAGAGAATAACATTGACAAATTTAAAATTCAATGTGAAGATAACATAAATGACAAATACCGAATTCAAATATAGTAGGTATGGCAATGAAATGGCGAATTTTGAATTTAGGCATAACGAGTAAACGGCAATATTAGAATTTAAAACATGAGAAAACGACATTAGAATTCACCTGAATGGGTCACATCCATCGTCGGCGTTGTAAGTATCTCAACTTCCACAAGTTCATGGCGATTATATGCAGGTAGGCTCATCGTGAGATAGCTCTACATCGCATGACAGTAAAAGAGACCATCGTCAAGTAGTTCTACATGGCAACGATTGGCACCAACAACAACCAACAGCAGAAAGGTGTTCGGGACATGACACCCTATCTTCCAACCTAAAATTTATTTGAAAATGTTTCCTCTCTTGATGTCGTAGTAATATCAAATCATACATAGAAAGCAGTGAATTTTCGACTAGCATTGCGTAACTAGAGGAATATGACATGTGCTTTCGGAAGTCGGTGAGGAGTGAGGACCCTTTCCAGATAGAGTGAAAATATTTACCGGCAAAACAGACTCATAATCAAAATAAAATCTCATCGAAGTAACTACCCATAATCAATTATGACAAGCTCAAAATCTTCTCCGGATCCCACAAAAAAAATTCAGATTGTGGAATTTGCGGGTTGTATAAATCACATCAAGCTTAAAATCCACAGACAGAGCCACCATCTTCAACCAAATCAAATCAAGTCCCAAAGAGCACAATTTACACTTGTAACTTTCAAAAGCAACCTATCACCAATGACAATGAGCAGAAAATTCCGGTCAATAAAAATCAGAAATTGATGAAGGATCAAACCTGGAGCTTCACTTTCTTTTGGAATTGAACATTCACCAAATGAGGTTGCGCGCCGTCGGATGTGAGTCCTCCCAAGAAAAGCACCACAAAAACAAACCCGACGATCAATTCTCGAAATTCTTCCTGAGCGAGAGAACTTAGAGATAGAGAGTGTGAGAGAGTACTACCAGACGAGGTTGTCGCTGCGATGGGAGGAGAGGGAGGCATCAGCGGGTCAGAGAGAGCCCGCAAGAGAGAAGAGCCTAAATTGTTCTCAAACGCACACGTGAACGAATTGGCTCCGGCATGGTAGTTCTAGATCGGAACTGACTCTCTACTATGATTTAATGTCAAGCGAGTAGTAAGGAGCACATGGTTATAGGGAGAGAGAAGCTCGGGCCCTATTCCGCTTGATCTTCGTGGGATTTAACAGAATTGGTTAAGGAAAGATAAGCTTTGATTTGAATGAGTATGTGCTGTTGGAGGAGTCTCGGAAGACGCCATTTTTTGCGGAACCGAATCCGACTTATTTGCATGAGTCTGGCTGAAGTTGAGGAGGGGCTGTTTACTTGTTCATCATATATCTCTCTTTTGATGGACTCCCTCGGATCCGGATCACCACTCTCTCCCTCGTCTTGGGCTGGAGCCAATTATGAAATCAAGGATTGCGTGAGCCTCACCACAAACTTTTTCTATACAGACGACAACAGTATATAATACTTTGGAAGACATGTGTTGTTATCTTAATCCTTATACTAAAACTAGAATCATATCAAACTTTTAATATTAGAAAAAAAGAACCAGCTCAGGAAAGCTAATTAAATGGGGATATTCTTTTGGAAGTTTGGAACATTCTCGTTCACTTATTCCGGCAAAATGCTCTTTTGTTATCTCCATTAGGATTAAAAAAGAAGAAGAAGCAGTCAGTTAAAAAATATAATCTTGCAATTTATAGGGAGTAGTGGAAATATCTTAAAATGTATGCGCAAATAATAAATGATAGTGTTTCGACAATATGACAATAATCCTTGCAAAAGCATGGCATTAAAGCCACCTTACCAATTCAGTCGACAATTTCTGATCTTGAGATGTTCAGGGAGGAGGGTAAATGCACAATTGGACCTGTCAATTAGCTCTTTGGCCCAAAAGTCAAACCGGCAGTCAACCTTTGACCAAAAAATCAGAAAAATTCAAAGGTTAAGAACAAGCACTTGATGGCAGAGATATGTGGCTTCTTTAACATTGATTTTGAATATGGTTTTTGGCTTGGTAAATCTTAAACAAATTTCCTACAACTAGACTTCTTCATAAGGATATAGGTCTTACATTTCAATGTTGAGTTTATGATGTAATGGGGTGCTTGATCATCTTCTCAAGCGGAAATTCTTTTCCTAGACACCTGGACAAACGGCTTGATACACCATTGACATGCCCACATTTTAACATATTCTGCTGCACAATGAGCCTAACAGTTAATTGCTTAGGCAGTATTCTCATTCAGAGTATATTGAACTCCAAGAGGACTGAACTTGGAAATTGAAGGGCTTTGTCACTATTCTGATTTGATAGCCATCCTTTTGAAGCTGTGACCTTTGTCATTAACTCATGCCTAAAGCTAGGAACTGCACTCATAGCTCTCTTCTTATCAGTCTTTCCTTTATGTTACATTCAACTAGGAAATTTCTCCATTTAATTTACCTTTTTCTCCAGGGTCTCCCTAATATGGCATGCGGCTTTTAATAGCTTTTATTTGAAGTTATGGACTCTCTCTCCTTCGCCCAGATCATTATCTGGATTTCAGCCAAGGGCAATGATCTGGAACTTTTTGCCTGACAAGCATTTGGTCTTCCGCATCAGACAGTAAACTAATTTTTAAACACCATGCGATGGCCTGTCCTTTTTCTAGGCAAAAAGTCATGATGTTGCTTCTTTCAGATTTCATTGACTGTAAGAGGAGTTTCACTGTCAGGAAGGTCCTGTTGAAATTGAAGTTCAGTTAGGTTATGTGGGTTTCATTACATGGATGAAGGTTGAAGGGGCCTGATGTCGCAGCTGCAAACCCTCCAACAACAGTCGAGTCATTGTCACGCCCCGACTCTCGAGCCCGCGACATCCCTACCAAATCGCCACGAGGTCACGAAGGATAACGTCCCGGGCACGTTATCGACCTTTCAATTATATACGCATGCGGAAGCGGTTTACTCCCAGACAACATATAAACAAATAGGGATAGCATAGCAGGAGATTCATACCAAAGCAATAGTTCAAAAAGCCACACGTACGGTCATCAAACAGCAGATGAGTCTAAACCCTACTGAGCTACGAAATATACAACCCCACACTTTGGGGTAGCTCACTAAGACCTCAAAAATGTACCGGGTCAAATAGGGTTAACTTCTCATCTACTTCAAAAGAATACCCTCATACCCTGGCCTTGGTATCCATAAAGCTCCATCACTTGGGACCTGAAAAATGGTTCCCATAACGGGGTGAGATATAAATCTCGGTGAATCAAGCCTAAGCTCGGTTAGGATACCGATTCGCCCAAAACATCCTAACCACGAGCATTATAAAAATCACGATATAACCATATATCCAACAATCATATCACATGGCAATAATCACCCACACGCATACTTACCGGCCTTCACCACACATAATGCAATGCTTGACTCCACTCGACAGCCACATCGACAACCAACCGAACACGCATCACGCTCACAAGCATGTACTTGGACACCACACAAGTCCATTTATTAACGATGATCGCGCCCTTGGCGCCACAAAGTGACGAGGATCTACACGACCGGCGTGATCGACTCTCACAAATAATGCGATCCCGCATTCTTCCGGAGGACCGGGCTACGTTCCTTTTCCCTCTCGGCAACGGCTACTACAAGCGGTGTATCCAGTGCAACCTGCACGGCACGGCAAGTAGGCATCCCTATACGGGGCGTCGGTCCATCACAAGCTGCGACCGGCATCCGATAATCCCTTAAAACCGTACGTACCATACGGGGCATGAATTATCGTGCTTCGGCAAGTCGTGTGGTCCCATAAAAATGGTACAGTGTGTACTCCGTGTACAGCCACGAACTTGCCAGGAAAACCCATCATCGTTCCTTCATATGACCATGCAGCACACCCGACATATCAATCAATTTATTCTCTTTGATTTAGGCCGGATGCTCACACAACGTGCTCAACGACTCGGCCCAAGGCCATTTTAATGCCAAATTATATCTTTGATGCTGCACACGGTCATATGAATGCAAACTACCAATTAAATATGGCAAGATCACACGGGATAATTAATCCCCAAACAACACCAATCCACTCAACGAGCATTTCAACGAGGCGAACCGCCCCAAAACACAATCATCAATTCCACACGAATAAGCCATTTCAATTATGCCCCGGAAGGCTCAATTTCGTGCCGTAGTCATTGATTAGCCAATTTGATTTAAAAATTGCCAATCGATCGCTCGTTCTTAACCTATCGCTCGCTCGCGATCAAATCACCACATACGGTCAAATTCGCTTAACAACAATTAGCCACAAACAATTCTAACTTAATCGATTATGGTCATTTAGCCTAAACCCGGTTTCTAACTAATCCGACCATAATCAAACCTACATCAATACCCTACCGACTAACTAACTAATTCTAGGCGCAATTAGCGCCCTAACCAAGGATTAGGGTCAACTCACAAACAACGGCGGTCGAGGTGGTGTCGGGCACGATTTTCGAGGCGGGCCCCGAAATTTACTATTCACGCCGGAAAAACACTGTTCACGCGAAAAAACACTGCTTCACCGGCGGCACTGTTCACCGGCGACACTGTTCACGGCCGAAAAACAGTGACGAGCTCGTGGCGACGGCAGCAGCTAGGCTTGGCGACGGGAGCTCCGGCGAGCGGCGAGGGCTGGAGAAAACGAGAATTCACAGTATAAAAACAGGGGGCCGGGGTTGAATCGAGGAAAACTCGACCTCACGGGCCGAGCGAGGCCGGGCCGGCTAGGGGGCTCACCTACGGGTCGAGGACAACCCTCGGGACCAGCTGGTGGCGGCGGACGGCGGCCGGAGGCGGCGGAACAGGGGCTGTACGGAATCGGCGCGAACGGGGCATAAAATAGGGGAGATGGTCGGGGGCTGCTCCGGGCGTTCACGGCTCCACGGGCGGCGGCCGGCTTCCGGCGGCTGCGTGGGGCAACTAAGGGTCGACGGCGACGTCCTGGGGTGGTCGGCGGCCGGTGGTCACGGCTCAAACGCGACGGAGGACGGCGAAACAGTGGCTCGGCGAAAAACAGGGAGGCTGGCTTCGGTTCTGTCCCTAGGCTGTTCGTGTCGGTTTCCGGCGGTTACATGGCGGCGCGCGGCCGTCCCGGTGGTGGCGCAGTGGCGGGCGGAGATGGCTGGAGGCGGAGGGTGGTGGCGGTCGAGTAGAAATGGCCGGAGGAAAGGAGGAGGGAGAGCTGTTCGTGCGGTTGAGAAACGAGAGGGAGAGAGCGTGCGTGAGGGGGGAAGAGAGTGTCATGGAACCGTAAGAAGAAGAAGAAGAAGAAGAAGAAAAAGAAGAGAGGAAGAAGGAGAGAGGAGAGAGAGCACGTGGGGGGAGGGGTTGGTGGCGGACAAAAGAAAATGGGGGGAGGAAAGATGGTGAGTGGAGAAGTGGGTGGGTGTCACATCTCTCCCCACCTTAAAAAATTTCGTCCCCGAAATTATAGTACGATCACGACTCTTCAAAAAGATACGAGTAGCTGCTCTTCATAACTTCCTCGTTCTCCCATGTAGCTCCTTCAAGTCCATGGTGTTGCCAAACTACCTTGACCAACCGAATCGTCTTGTTTCGGAGCACGTGTTCTTTCCTATCCACGATCCTGGCCGGTTGTTCCACATATGCAGCTCGCTCATCTAGCTTGATTTCTTCATAACTCAAAGCACATGAGCGGGATCCGGTTCGTACTTTCTCAACATCGACACGTGGAATACATTATGCACTTGAGCCGGTCTTGGCGGTAACGCAAGACGATATGCCGATTTCCAATCCGCTCCAAAATCTCAAAAGGCCCAACATATCTAGGGCTCAACTTTCCTTTCTTGCCAAAACGGGATGTCCCTCTCATAGGCGACACCTTCAAAAACACATGGTCGCCCACTTGAAATTCCGGAGGCCTACGCCTCTATCTCGCATAGCTCTTACGGCGACTTTGGGCGTCTTGCCTGTCTCGATGAGCTTGACAGCTTCCATAGGCTCGCTGTACTAACTCGGGACCGGTGATTTTTCTTTCGCCTACTTCATCCCAACAAGCGGCGTCCCGCACGCTCCGCCATACAATGCCTCGAATGGCGCCATCTTGATACTCTTGAAAACCGTTGTTGTAGGCGAACTCAACCAAATGCAATCTGTTCTTCCCAATCGCCCTTAAAATCCAAGACACAAGCTCTCAACATATCCTCCAGTCGAATTGTCCTTTCGATGCGACCATCTGTCTGCGGATGATAGGCCGTCTTCGAACCGAAGCTTCGTTCCCAAAGCAGTCTGCAGACTTTTCCAAAATGTGGCGGTGAACTTGGGATCACGATCCGAGGTGATTGTCACGGGTACTCCATGTAGTCTCACGATATGCTTCACATACGGTTCCGCATATCTGTCCAAGGCAAAATCTTTTCTCACTTTGGAATGAAGTGTGCCGACTTCGTCAATCTGTCCACAACAACCCATATCGAATCATGTCCTCTTTGACTTCTTGGCAATCCCATCACGAAGTCCATCGTAATATGCTCCCATTTCCACTCGGAATCTCCAAGGGTTGCAACAGTCCTCCCGGCTTACAAGTCTGCGCCTTGACTTGCCGATGGTCGGACACTTAGCCACATACTTGGCTATATCTCGCCTTCATTCCATTCCACCAAGTAGTGTTGTTTCAAATTCTGATACATCTTCGTACTTCCAGGATGGATACTATAATCGCTACGATGTTCACCGGCGACACTGTTCACGGCCGAAAAAAAGTGACGAGCTCGTGGCGACGGCAAAGCTAGGCTTGGCGACGGGAGCTCCGGCGAGCGGCGAGGGCTGGAGAAAACAGAATTCACAAGTATAAAAAACAGGGGGCCGGGGTTGAATCGAGGAAAACTCGACCTCACGGGCTGAGGCGAGGCTGGGGCCGGCTAGGGGGCTCACCTACGGGTCGAGGACAACCCTCGGGACCAGCTGGTGGCGGCGGACGGCGGCCGGAGGCGGCGGAACAGGGGCTGTACAGAATCGGCGCGAACGGGGCATAAAATAGGGGAGATGGTCGGGGGCTGCTCCGGGGCTGTTCACGGCTCCAGGCGGCGGCCGGCTTCCAGCGGCTGCGTGGGGCAACTAAGGGTCGACGGCGACGTCCTGGGGTGGTCGGCCGCGTGGTCACGGCTCAAACGCGACGGAGGACGGCGAAACAGTGGCTCGGCGAAAAACGGGGAGGCTGGCCTTGGTTCTGTCCTAGGCTGTTCGTGTCGGTTTCCGGCGGTTCTCGTGGCGGCGCGCGGCCGTCCGGTGGTGGCGCAGTGGCGGGCGGAGATGGCTGGAGGCGGAGGGTGGTGGCGGTCGAGTAGAAATGGCCGGAGGAAAGGAGGAGGAGAGCTGTTCGTGCGGTTGAGAAACAGAGGGAGAGAGCGTGCGTGAGGGGGGAAGAGAGTGTCGCAGAAGAAGAAGAAGAAGAAGAAGAAGAAGAAAAAGAAGAGAGGAAGAAGGAGAGGGAGAGAGAGCACGTGGGGGGAGGGGTTGGTGGCAGACAAAAGAAAATGGGGGGAGGAAAGATGGTGAGTGGAGAAGTGGGTGGGTGTCATAGTCATAGTCTTTGTCCCGTTCCAATTTCCTTCTCTTGCAACTTATTAGACTAACCTGGCTGTGACTACTAGTCATAGTCAAATTATATACGCATACATTTTGAGCGGCGGTGTTAGCTAACAAGATCTAACTTTTTGAAGCATGTTAAATACTCGTCTCTAATGCAAAGCCAAAGTCATCCACCTCAGGTCGCTTATAATCTAACATGGTGTGGACCAAAATAAGCGCTCCCTCTCTCTCTGTGCAGGTATGAAGCTTTCTTTTCAAAGTGCAACACACGAATGCCAAGAAATTTCTTTCGTTCTTTAATTTTTTGGCAAAAGAAACCGGTGAAGTGAGGATAACCAAAAGACATGCATTGAAGGGCGTGCACAATCATCGCTGATGAGACCGAATCGGCAGGAGATGGAGCAATATGTTGTCCCATTAAAGGAGGTGAGTTAATGGGCGCCATAATATCTGATACAATAAAAGACATGCATGAGTCCCCCAGATACGGAAAAAGATGCCAACGTCATAAGATTTGGGGCAATGCACGGGTCACTTAATTGGTTAGTGATACGTCAGCAAAGCAGAATCCAGATGGTCTTAAACGAAGCTGTCACAGTTTGAGGACCTTGAGGTATTGCCAACACAGGTCCAATTGATAATGTTGAAGTCTTTTAAAATAGTGACCAAGTGTTAGTAGCCATGATTGACGCTTTGGAAACAAGTATAGAGTGAAAAGGGAAAGGAACTTCTCATTAGCAACACCAATTCCAAGATGATGGACCACTTAAGACCAAAATATAACAGTGGAATACACAAGCGAAGGTACTACATATAATACCAAACTACTCGAAATTGCTTAGTTTCGTGGAATGCTGTCGCCAAAGTGTTTCCTCATTATGTGAGCGAAATTGCCTAAGTCCATCTCAAGCTTTATCATCGCGTCCACAAGTTCACACAGGTCAGGGCAAGTGTCGACAACTCTGATGGCCAAGCGATGACATGAAGCCGTAAGTTCTTTTGACCAATTTCTGTTGGTTGATAAAAGCTTGCAACGTCGTATGGTCATCAGCGCGGTAATCTTCCAGGACGTGCTTGGCATGATGGAGTTCCTCAGATTTGTGCAAATGATCATATAGAGCCGGTTCATAGGATTTGTACTGTTTCCTACAGATCTTAAAATCTGCTAATTTGCGGTCGAAAGAACAAGAAAATGCTTCGAAAAGATACTCGAATACGGCACATGTATGCTGCTGACGAGGAAGATTGGACAAATAGGCCAGCAGGGTTTTAATCTCCTCTTCCACGCCTGGATCTGACCAAATTCGATCGTAGCCAAGATCGATAAGTTGATGAAGTCTAGCCCATCTAGCAGTAGAAGCTTCTGTAAAATTCGACGGTGAACAAATTGGATTGGAATTGTCCCCAGTAGCACGACCGATTGATGGCGATTCTGCAGTAGAATAGCGAGGAGATTCCGGAGCCATGGAAAACAGCAGAGCTTGAGATGAAGAGAGAAACCGAGAGGTTTTGGGCCAAACAGAAGGGTAGGGTTTAACGCCAAAAGAGAAGAAGGCATGTAAAAAAAAAATCGAATCCTTGGGCGTATCAATATTTTCTTGGATAGGCTGCGTGAGAAGGTGTTATCAGGATAGAGGTGGTTGGGAAGAATATGCAGAGATGTTGGAGAAAAATCAGATATTCATCCATAAATCTTGGCCTCTGAAATATTGCAATTTCTTTACATATCTAATTTTAAGCAATTACGTTAGAAACTTTTAGCAAAAAAGTCTGAGTAAATCTCCAAACTTGAGAACTATTGCTTTGGCGTGCATGGTTGAGAAATAATCGTCTGGCATAGATGGAATGTTCGAACTTTACTAGTAGGTCTATCTCCAATGAGGTTAAGTCGTTGTCATCTCTAATCTACTTCAAATTGTATCACTGAGCTATTCTCTTCAAGCGTTCACATTTAAAAGATTAATCGATATATTGTATGCAGAATGAAGCTACACTTTATTAGATGATACAAATCAAAGGATCGTATGTTCCCTCATAGCTCTCTCTTCCCATTCCTCTGTGTGAATAACTCACTATTGGTTCACAATCAATAATATCTTCACCATCTAGAGTAAGGAAGAGCCGAAGAACACTATGCATTGATGGGTCAACTATCATAAGGTCTTTCCTCGTCGTTGTTACATTCATAAGTTATTCCCCAATTCATCGTTTCATGAATTGCTAAAAATGAAAATATGTTCATTAAATTCAAGATCTAATTAAAAAAAAGTCGAATAATTCAAATTCCTTTTTCAATTAAGGAGTTTTCAATTTTCAAATATCCAGCTGACTAATTGATTCTCTAAAACGTATTATGTTTTTATTTGACAAATAAGGTAGTTAGGATCTTCCCAAGATTTTATGTAGACCTCTAAGAAATAAATAATCTTTTCTGTGCAATTCCAAATGGGAAGTAAATCTTTGTGTCTCATTGGTGGAACAAAATACTTGAAATTCAACGGACTTTATCCGCACTATTTTTTTTTTCTTCTTGAGATGATAGAATACAAGAATCCATAGAAGAATCAGCGCGACAGATCACCTAATTTTTTTTGTCTTACTATGATATATCATGTAAAAGATCTTAAGCCACATCATACTATTGATTTTGGTATGTTTTCTCAGGTAGCAATCTCCGTCAATTTTCAAAGTTTTGAAGGGAGAATACTAGTCAAGAGGGGAAAGGAAATATGCTTCTTTTCGTTTATATGGTCTGGTCCAATAATTTGAGGAAATGTTTGGAATGTTCTATAGGGAGGTAAAATTGTCAAATGAAATCATAGAAGAGTTGCAGCTGGAATCGTCGGATTTTCATGATTGATAGGTTTCGGATCGAGAATCCACAATTTAGCCTTCTAAGAACCTGAAATTTATCTGTTCCAGCCGATTTTTAGCTTTTTGAATTTGGAATAGAAATGGTGGATCCTAGAACTTACCTCGGCCTACTTCTTTTTTCTGTTTTTATTTTTTATTTTATTTGATTGATCTAAGACCTTCGGAGGCAGAGAAAGCTCATGATCCATATGCAAATAGAGGTGCGAAAAGAACCTAAACAAGATGTGGGTGTTGGGGGGGGGGGGCAATTTAAAAAAGTTTAAGGCTCCGTTTTTTTTTCTCACACAAAACGATTCCAAAAAAAAAAAAATCCGAATTTTTCGGTGTTCTTTTTTGTCGGAATTTCGAATTTCAAATTTCGAATTTTTTGGTGTTTGGATCATAAATTATAAATTAATCAAAGAAGAAATTTTCTATTGATGAAAAATACTTTAAAATTGGGAAAAAAAATTTTCTTTTCAAAAACCTGAATTTATTTTCCCTCCGCTTTCCTTCCTACACTCCTTCATATCCTTTTCTTTTAAGTTATATTATAATATTTTTTATTTTCTTTTTTCTTTGTATTTTTTAATATTCCATTTAATTTTTATCTTCCTTTCTCGGTAGCAGACCATGGCGACGGCCGGCGACCGGTTACATGCGATCTCTCTCGAGACTAAAATGTTTCTTATAAACGAGTTTGGCAAGGCTCAGCTTCGCTCAAGGTTCAGCCTCTCTCAAGGCTAAAATATTACTAAAAAATTGATTTGTTTTTAAATGTCGAAAAATAGTCAAAATTAACGTCGAGGCATGCCAACGTTAGACGGGAGGGTCCAAGTTAGCAATTTCCAATCAAACAACAATGCAGAAAATCAAATGAGATTTTCCTTAACGAACAACGAAAAAATATTTTTCATTTCACTTTCGGGTCTTAGCCAAACACGAAACATATCCTGAAAAATAACTTCTTGAAAACTATTTTTCATAAACGTGACATTATTTGCAAAATATTTTTTTTGTCAGGGCGAAATAAATTATTGACACCATATAATAGTAGCTTTCCCGAACCATTCTCGCTAAATGGGTCATCCATGTGTCTTCATTGGCCCGCACTACGGATGGTTTTCTTTTTTTTTCTCTCTTTTCCTTCTCATCATTTCCCTAACATCCTCTCATTAACTCTCTCTCTCTCTCTCTCTCTCTCTCTCTCTCTCTCTGTATTGTACTTTCGAAATTATGCCTAGCCACAATCACTTATAAAAAGTTTACATACTCGTCCATAGATCTTGACCCCATCGAAATTATGCCTAGACACAAGCAACTAGGTGAGATAGCGTATTCATAAAACTTGATAGAATGTGTTTTTGCTCGTTAAGTCTTCCAACGTGTTTTTGATACATGCAGCCACTTCTGTCATCCCCATTATGTAGCAAAATTTGTGATACCCTATAAATTAGACTCTGTAAATACCGAAATTCAATAAAAAAGATTAAAATTGAATTTCAATTTGTATAAAATTTCGGATCGTAAGAACGTAAGTGATGAATTTTGAACGATTCCCGAAATGTCGTTCAATTTAAATTAGGTTTCAAAAATCATAGTTGCCACAATTTTGAATTTTTAATCCTCGCACCCAAGCCTAGTTTGGACCGAGCCTAGCCTCGTGAAAAGACCAAAATATTCTTGATCGGTTAAGCCAAAAAATTGCTCGGTCCTAAAATGCCAAATTACCCTTTTGCCCCTCTATTAATGCACTAAAGGAAAAATTTCAAATTGTGACTTGATGGGTGGGGCGGGCCCACAAGTCAATCCTCCACCCACCAATCACATCCGATCAACTCTCTCACCCGCCCTCTCTCTCTTCGCTAACCTCGCTTCTCTCTCTCCCTGTCTCTCTCTCCCTCTCTCGCCTTCACCCCGCACGACCCCCTTCCTCCTCCTCCTTCATCCTCCTCTCGTTGCGCGACACTAGCCCAAGCGACGCCACCACCACCTCCAGCCTCCTTCGTTCGCCACCGCTCACCACCACCATCGTTGTTTCGGTAGCACGCACCCCGCCGTGAAGCTCCGAAGCGCCCCACGGACACCTTGCCCTATTTTTGTTTCGCTCACTACTACTTGTTTCAGCTGTCCACGCCCTTCATCACCACCTCGAGCTCTCTCGACCCTCACCACCGCCACGACCGTTGTATGTCGCCATAGAGCTGTCGGATAGCCCCCAGAGTCCCCAACGCCAACCTACCCTATTTTGGGCCCCGAGAGAGTCTACCGCCTCCACCATGACCGAGCCACATCCGCCACTCGCCGACCACCCTCAAAGAACCGCCCTCCACCCCTCGCCGTCCCCCCATAACCATCGATAACCGCCGGACACTTGTAGAGCTCGATTTGAACCCCAAAAGGACCTTTCCTGTTCCGCCCGAGGTCCCCTATTTCGTGCCCGATTCTGTCCAACCAGTAGTTCCACAGCCTCCGGCCGTCCTTCGCCGTCGCCACCCGCAGCCCACCCCGAAGACCCCCCGACATTGACCAACCTTTTCCTCATCCTTATATGCCCGAGACTCCCCAAAACAGCCCCTAACGCTCTCGCCCCGTTCTATGCTCCCCTGTTTCGCACCGGCCGCCATTGTTCCTACATCGGCAACCACTGGGCCACCACCCCGGGTCCCGTGCTACCATTCCTAAGTGTTGCCGCCTCACGGACCACCCTCGACTAAGTTTAGAGCCCGAAGATTGAGGTTGACCGTGTGAGCACCAGGAGTTCGCCGAGCCGAGCCAAGTTAGTTGTTGTCGCCGAGACCGCCCGAGCTAGTTTAATTTGTGAGTTAGCCCCTAACTCTTGGTTAGGACGCTACTTGCGTTCAAATTACATTAATAGCTAATTAGGGTGTTTAGGTAGTTTAATTATGGTCGGATTAGATAGAAACGTGATTTAGGGTAAATAACCATAATTAGTTAAGTTAGTTGATTAGCTAAATCGCTTTGTGGCTAATTGTGGATTAGAATAATTGATTGTGCTTGATTGATTGTGAGCGAGCGATAGGTTATAAAGACAAGCGCACGATTGATTGTCGATTGGATTGGAAATTGATATTGAAATCGTCTGGCCTCGATTGATTAATTGTCTCTTGAATTATTGGATTTGAATGCCGAAATCGATCGTTGATTGCTATGGGTGTTTGATTAGAGGTTAGTTGCCTCAAATTGCTTGATTTGTCGGTCGATATAATTGTACATTCATGTGACCACGTATGAGATCAAATTGCATGTTTTAGCACAAAAATGGCCTTGGGCCAAGTATTTGAACATGCGAGTATGAGCATTTGACCTAATTCAAAGAAATGAACGGCTGAATGTCGAAGTGCTTGAGTGGTCACATAATGGATAATTCCGACAATCATTGTCTTCCGGTTAGTCGGTCCCGACAATTATTATCTTCGATCATCGGATGCGCATTAGTCATTGTCTTCCTGGCTATTCGTTTGCCAATTGTAGCTTGTGAAGGGCCAAGCCTTTTAAGGATTCTTGTTAGTTCCGTGCCGTGTCGACAATCATTATCTTCTGGTTGGTCGAGCAGGGTCACATGGACTATCAAAAGTCGTCGCCGGGAAGTAAGGGACGATGTCTAGTCTTGCTAGGAGAGCACCAACCGACTAGTGTGCTTTGGACCTACGGGTCGTTGATAACAATAAATGGACTACGTATGGTATCCTATACATCAAGTAATGTGATACTTTGCCAATGGATTGAATTGGTTGGTTTGATTGTTATGTCACGTCGCATTGCATTATGCGTGGCTCCGGAGGGTAAGCTTGAATGTGGTTGAAATATCTACTCTTTGATGATGTGACTATATGTTAGGACGTCGAGCGAATCAACGCCCTAGCCGGGATTAGGCGTTGACTCATTGAAATTTATTTCTCACCCAATTTTTAACATTTCGGTCCCAAGTGATGGAAAGACCGATTAGATTTGGGGTTCCATCTAACTAGTCATTTTATATCATGTCCTATCCGGTTCCGGGCATGGAGCATGTCTAGGAACATCACGTCACGATACTGGGTCGATGAGGGGATGCCACACCTCTTCAAGGCCTGGTATTTTCGTGACGGAGATGGACTCTTTAGCCCGCTCCATGGGTTTGAAGGGCAACCTAACCTGTCATTTACTCTCCCGCTTTGGGATCCGATGGACGTTGATACTCCCGACGGGGAGAGACGACCCTGAATCGACTTGGAGGAAGCACCTCCATCTAACGAGAGCTCGAGGGCCTAGACGTGGGGGCGGTCATCTTTTAGAGCCGTGGATGTTAGGGCATGGTTGTTAGAGTAGTCTTTTGAGAGTAAATGAGTGTTTAACCTTACCGGTTGTGTATCTTTTTGAGGTCCTAGCGAGCTGCCCCGAAGAATGGAGTTGTATATGTTTTCTATAGCTCTGTATGGTTAAAACTCATTTACTTTGATTTTATGAATGCAATTGTCTTTTGTGAATGACGGTTGTGTTATCCCTACTTTCCCTGCTGATTTTGTTTGTTTGAGAGAGTTGCACGTTCCACATGCACCGTAAGGGAGTAGGTCGATAGTGTACCGGGACGCTATTTTTCGTGATCTATGGTGAAATTGGTAGGGATGTTGCGGGCCCGGGGATCGGGCGTGACAAAATTGCTCCATCGCAAAGATAAATTTATTGCTGAAAAACTTAAGCTGAGAATCGTTGCAGGAGAAAGTTTCAAGTGTCATGTACATAAATGTTACGTTTGCAATCAAATAGAAAACAAGAAGGAACTTTATCTACAGCTTGTTGTATGAAGACGATGCGCCAAGTCTTACCATAGAAAATGCTTGCCAAAATATGCTGCACAGAACTTCTAGATTATTATTGCGAAAAGTCTCGTTGCAATTGATATATGATGCTTCATATGCTTGTGTCAATGGAAACTGTTTTCGAATATTCAGATAAAGATGCAATAACAAGGGAATGAGAGGAGTTACTACTCAATCGCATAATAGTTGATTGTTGGTGAGTACTACTCTAGTACTTAATCTTCTTTAGCCTTTAAATCTTAACCATTTTGCCATCACCTGCTAAATAGATGTCTTTAACTTGGCCAGAAAGCATGATATTGGTGAAGAGATTGGGACTTCTGTTCGAAATCACATAAAATTTGTTACTGTTCGAGCAAATAGGGCTGCCTTTGGAGAGAAAAAATAAAAGATGAATATTGACATCCCTCTCTACCAGAGGGAAATTTCACAAGGATACTGCGCAGTCCAAGTCTTTGGAGCCCAACACGTCTTTTAAAATAAGACACACTTCTCAATGAAAAGGTTATATTCATTCATGAGAAAGGCATCTAAGCATATAAAACACAGGAACCACTCACCCCTAGTATGTTATTAATCTGTACTGTTGGAAAATCAGGGAAAGTCCTGAATATTATGATTGGTATTCATACATTTGTGCTTGACTCCGCTGGGAGCGTTCCAATTGCGAGGCGATACTCGTGCATGATCCAATTGGTCCTCACTCCTCTGGAGCTTTTCCCAGTGTAAAATACTAGCGCCTTATTTATGCCAAGTGTCTTTGGGCAGTTGATGAACTTATCGGTGCCGGTCACATTCAATACCATTCCGGCTGCCCAGTTCGCTTGCGACCCATTGAGGTACTTACGGTCTCTTCGAGAAAAGAAGTACCATTCTTTTTGGCCGTAAAGAGCAATTTCTGCGATTCCAAGCCAAACTCCATCAGAAATCAGGACCATCAGAAGACAATCAAATTGCTTCAAATTCAAAGAGGTCATGAAGACTGATTCATCAAAATCAAAACCATCGTGCTTGATTGTTGACAATAAGAAAGAAAATGAGCAAATCACCCCTTTTCTTAACCAAGCCATCGTCCGTGGGGTGGAACCTGAACCCTACTAGTAACCCCAATTGAGCCTTCTTCATCTTCTTTCTCTTCTGACCCCGTCGACCTTGGAGTCCGTGCTTTCACTTCCGAGCTTTGAACTTGCTCCAATTTCGAACTCGAATCGCCACGGAGAAATGAGATGACCAGGGGTTGATATACAGACAAGAACTCTACCAATTAAGGTAATACGAGACACATGTCGGGGAGTGGCTAACATAAATTAATCCATCTCTTTCGACTAGGGGTGATTTGCTCCCAATCCAGTCCGGTCCCACGTAGGAACCGAGAACCACACAAGACCAGGAACCGGACTGGCGCCCACGGGAGCTGCCCAGAACCATGGTCCGGCCCGGTTCGACCCATGAGGCTTGAGGTTGTCCGCTGGGGATCCACCACATCGGGATACTAGGATGTTGATTCCGACAATGCTATTACCAACCATTTCTTCTCCGGCATTCAGCCGTGACCATGGCTCCCCAGGTCACGCAGGTTCATCCTAATTTCATTGCCCTTGGGATGCGGGAAAGGATCATCCTTGTTCGGTCCTCTAAGTATACTGCCACTCATGCTGACAACATGGACGCCATGGTGCTGCTTTTTCCTCATTTATCTTGGGAGTCGTGCCTACGTTGACAGATGTTTTACTCATGTGTTGATGAGCTTTATGAAGGATTTTTGCAATGCTCTTTTCCTAATAAGTGCTTGCTAGCTCTGAGTTGACAAATCAAAAGCACCGAAGATAACTTCATTTAGAGAGATGCAGGTGCTGATAACTAGACCTATCAAACGGGAGGGTCCAGGTAGAGTTTGGGTTGTGTCGTAAATGGTCCGATTCAAATTGACCCATTAACCTTATTTTTATGTGTAGGCAAATTTCTTGACCCGCACCCGACCCAACTCATACTAGGCCTAACCCATATTACTAAAACACTTGCAAATATTATCCAATCTAAGAAAACTTATTTCTCATATATTGGTAAAAGAATTTATATGAATAACTTTGGCCTAATACCCAAAAAAACCTCTAACTTTAGTATTTACGATAGTTATATTGAAAACTTTTTTTTATCTCATAAAAAATCCCTAACTTTTACTTTTGTTCCACTTCTATGGATCTAATACAAAACAAAAACCCTCAACTTTAGCATCTCTGCAATTATGAATAATTCTTATTTTTTATATTGTTATAATTTAAAAAATCTGAATTTTTTATTTTTATTTCTTTTAAAAATATGATTTTTTATCTTTTATTTTTTTTTGTTTTCTTCTAAGACCAATGAGCTCGTCGGTTGACCCTCGTCGGTCACTCGCCTCCTCATTTCACCAATTAATCTCTAGTTAGATATTTACGTGATAATAAGTTCAGGTCTCTCGCCTCGTCAATTCACCAATTAATCACTAATTAGGTACTTACCTGATAATTCTAGGGGCTGCCATAGAAATCAGTTTATAATGAGAGCAACGTGATCACACATTTTCATGTAGATGATGCAAGCTGGAACATGGGAGGCTCGTAGAAAAAGCTGCAGTCTGATTCATCATTATACGTCCGCCCTCGTACTTCTTCGCAAGAGGTTGTAAAACACGATTTTACATTGACAATCGAAATGCAATTCATTGGACGACGGAAGGGAAAGAAAATCAGTAGACATCTAGGAAAAGTTTGAACTTGGCATGTCTCAAGCATTGAATTGTATAAGCAACGTATCTCGCTAGGATTGAAACTTTATCAGTCACGAGGCTGTGTTTCCACATCAAATGTTGCTGGAATCGATCCTTTGACCCAGAATGTTCAAATCATGTTCACCAGATCAGCGGGACATTTTCCACTTTTGGTGGGTCAAAACTGTAATATATGGCCCTGATTTTGACTAGGTCAACAAGGTGGTGGGACCCACCTCTAAGATAAATAAAACAAAAGGCTTTCTTGAGTCTTTTACTCCTAGCTCACGCACAGAAAGGAGAGAAGAAGAAGAAGAAGGAAAAGAAAAAGGAAGGAGAAGGGAGAGAGAGGGAAAAATAAAAGAAAGGAGCGCGCGTGTGCGCCACCCGCCACGGACGCCACGTCAAGCTCATTTTACTACATGTGACAGCGTTAGGTAAGGGCTCGCACCTCTCGTCCCTCTTTTTGAAGTGATTTTTCGGATTTAGGCAAAATTCGAATTTTTGCGAAAAACTGAACTGCTGTGTCTGATTTCATGGGGATTAGCTGCGTTTTTGCTTGAAAAAGAAACTTTAGGATGTTATGGACCCATAGGATTCGACGGATCTTAATTTGACACTACGGTTTGCCCGGAACAAGATTTTCAATTTTAGTGCGCTACAGTACAGCACGAACAGTGGACTTCGGAGTCCTGATTTCGTTAGTTTCCAGTTATCGACTGAGGTTAGCTATGTTGAGACTTTGTAGTACGTCGAATAAGCTTCGCGTGGACAGTAAGATGGCTTAAAACGGAGTTCGGTGGAGGAAGATATGGCCCGAGAGAGTTCGATGCGCGCAGTGAACAGTACGCGACCAGAACATGTTGCGCCCGTTCTTGCCAATTTTCAAATATATTCTAGTCAAGCCATGTTGGGGGGTTTTGTAGTACATTAAAAGATCTTTCTTTAGACTACAAGTTTGTTTAAATCGGAACTCGAGTGAGGGAGTTACAGTCCGTTTAAATTTGTCACTGAAGTTGCACGTAGCGGACAACATGCGTGTCCGCTATAGGCGATCGTTTTGTTGATGCGTGGGTGTCGCCTTAGCAATACATAGGCCTTTTTCATTCGAGTTATGTTGTAGGGTAGCATAGTACTCAGTTTTTTGATATCATTTTTTATATATTTGATAGGGTTTCGAACGTGTCGATCCGAGTAGGCTTTAGAGTTTTGCCTCGGCGTTGTCGGGTGAGTGATACTATTTCTTCTTTGTGTTTTCAAAATGCATATTGGAAAGAGATAGTACTATATGTGTTATGAATTCAGAAAATGACATTTTGTTGCATAAAAACGAGGATCGAACATTTCTGCTGTTTTTATCCGTTTGATATGATTCGTTATCAATATGTGCTGTTGGTTTTGAGTTGATTCTGCTACATTTTAGTTATAAGGAGGATGTTGTTGTTTGCTTTTGTAATGCTCAAGCTAGCTGTGAACCCGGTTGAGGGGTTTGTGAATATGCGCATATTACTTATGATATCCTTGTGGGCCGAGCCACCGGCATTGTAGGTGGAGACCTTGCCAAGGGGGAATCTTGGTCGCCTTTTGTCACGAGCGTTATACGTGACCATGGTTAGAATCTTGAGCATGAGATTAGCTAATGGATAGACCATTGGCATATGATTTGATGAGATTAGTCAATGGATAGACCATTGATGTATGTTTTGATGTTATTATCCGATATTGATACTTTTGCTATAAATATATTATGTTAAGATAATATATAACTTGTTTTAATCATAAATGTTTGATATGTTTCGATCTTAATGTAAATATCTTATATTTTGAATATCAAATGTGCATAGTGGTTGTTCGATCCGCTTAGAAGAAATGTATTACTCATCGAGCCGTGTTAGCTCATTCCTTTCATCTTCCTTGTCTTTCAGGGTTCGGCTAGTCGCCGTGGGACGTGAGAATAACGTAAGCTGAAGGATTTTGGGTAGGAAAATTTTTGCTACAAAGTGTACGTAGGTGTGTTGAGATTTGGAGATAGTTCCTTTTGATGGATGTATGTATATATCCTGTCTCAAGGTTATAGAAAGCTCATATCTGTAGCTGCAGGGACCTTTTTATCGTATATATGTGAATATATATATTGATATCAAGTGTTAAGAAGTGTTACATTTTGTGGCTGTATCCCTTTGAAAGAAATGATGGCCGTGTCATTGCCCTATTCTTGCGTGAACCGGGTGTGACAAAAACTCAGAAGGTTTGAAGAAGCAACCCCAATCTAAAGCCAAAACTATTATCATCTGAAGAAGGATCGCAGTGCTGATGGCCGCAACAGTAGTTAAAAACACGTCTGACGGTGTCTCCACTTGTTGATTAATTAGCACTGAGCATAAAAAAACTTGTTGTTGAAAATGACACCCTTGCCGCCTCCGTGCACCAGACCCCGATTACCACGAAGATGGCCAACATTTATGAGGTGCCGAAGGCCGAGCATCGCCGGAGTATGAGAGGCCCTGGTTGTTGGTGTGTGCGGCAGCCTTGCTGACCGAGGGTGAGGGTCGGTTAGCGCCCTCGCTGGCTTCGTAGGAAATAAAAATAATAAAAAATAAAAAATATAAATAAAAATAAAAAGAGAAGTAAAAGAATGAAAAAATGTAAAAGAAAGTAAAAAGAAAAGTCAAACAAAGGCTAGACGCCTTTTGAGTGGCTAATGTGGATTACCGTAAGTGGATTGTAGAAAGATTCTTAATGGACCCATTTATAACTCACTTATTTCGGTCTCTTTATTTTGGAAACCCATTATGTTGGTCTGCTAACTTTGTTATGATTCATTTAATTGCTTGTGAGTTATTAAATGGATTTTAGACCCATATTGACAAGTCTTCTGACAACAAATGTCATATTAGACTCTAATCCAAGCAGACTTATTCAATCTGATTTGTCATCTGCCAACTTTAGAAACTTCCTCACCACAGTTCTTTGTGGATATATCTTATTATTCCTGCTTTTGCATGGAGTATATTGGCACGATAAATCCTCTGAAGTAAATTTTTTGGAGACATGAGCTGGTCAATTTGGACCTATCCTGCCTTTTAGAGCTAAAAGATTGTTTCTTTGTGGATATATCTTATTATTCCTGCTTTCCCCCTTGGCCATAAACCATGGTATATATCCTATTTGTGGCTTCTTGGTTTTGGCCTCCTCTGTAAAGATGGTTGCTTGCTGTCACATTAGTTATATACAGAAAAGGTAAGTTTCTCTGGGATTATGTTGTACAGCCAAATTAGCTTGTTTGAAAGAAGATTTCTTCATAGTCTATTGGATGATTGTCATCATGCTGGAAATTGCTGATCTGAACCCCGTCATCTTACGTGCCACGTGCGATAATGACTTTGACAATTTTACAATTTTACTTTTTAAAAATTATCCATGTCAACACTAGCCGTGCCCCCAAACAATAGCTTACGATTTATTGTGACTTTTGACTAGTTATTAGTGCAATTGAAACCTTTCTTAAAGAATTTTTCATAATATGTTCGTAGTGTGTATGTTTTCACTATAGTGAATAGTTAATATTACCAAAATAGTGATAGACTTAGTTCCATTTATTTCGCTGAAAACAAAAATGTTTTCTACATTATTTGGCATTTGTTCATTGAAAACAAATGAGTCCAGAAAAAGATTTTCTCCCCATAGAAAAAACCCATTCTAAAATGAGGAAGATGCTTTTGTCTTTCCAAAAAGAGGGAAACAACTTTTCCTTATCTTCCTTCCCTCCACTCCTTCACATTACTTTTCTTTTTAATTATTTCAAGAAATAATTTCTTATTTTAATTTTCTAATATTCTAATATGTTAATATTTATTCTTTTTTCTCTGCTGGTCACCGAACATAGTCGCTGCCCTAGGCCGATGAGGCGGACCCCACTGACCCTAGCAAGGTGAGCAGCCCGAGGCCGACGACGTCGGACTCAATAGCCATCGCCGTGGTTGGCGAACGGTCAAGAAGAAGGTAAAAGGGAAAAAATGAAAAAGTAAAAATAAAATAGGAATTTTTTAAATTAAAAAATAGAAATAAACATAATTAAAAATAAAAAATGATTCAAATTATGGCTTGGAGGAAAATCCTTCGTATTGGACAAAAGACAAAAATTTCTAGCTCATTTTTAGGTTTCCACCAAAAATATTGTCATTTTCCTGAAAAATGATTTATTGGAAAAATACTTTCTTAAAAAAATACTCATTTTTTGTGAACCAAATAGAGCCTTAATAGTGAATTCCAATCATTCCATCTATATCAAAGAAATTGTTTCTCAATCATAACCAAACCGAAGCATTATTTCTCAAGTTTGGAAATGACTATTCATCATCTATCGTACTTCACAATTGGAAGCATGATTGTTGCAGGACATAGCAATTAAATTTGGTAGGTTCTTGTTCTTCAATGATGCAAGTTTACATATCAAAAAATTAATTTTCTTTAAAAAACTACAAATTAGTGGAAATATACAAAAAAACCTCTACTCCGAGGCAGAGAGGAATTTCAAACGGGAGCTTGAAGTATTTCATTTTCTCAAATAAGAGACTAAGTAGACTTTGTTTCAAAAAGGGTCTGGCCAAAAAGGGCATTTTCTTCCTTTACTTGTTTAATTTTGTTTCTTTTTTAAATTTCCTTTTCTTTTTACTATATTTTCCTTTGCTTTTTTTTTTTTAAAAAAAATCATCTCGCCTCCCACGACCATCGCCATTGGGCTAGCTTCGCCTAGGCCATTGCCCTCGCCCGACGTAAGCCTCACCAGCCCAGCCCAAGCAAGGGCAATGGCTACCCTAGCCTTACTTCGGCAAGGGCGAGGGCAAGAACATTTGCTGAGGGTAGCCCTTGCCCAATCGCAGCGATGGCCGAGGTGGGGGAGAGGAAAAACAAAATGAAAAAAGAAAAAGAAAAGGAGATGGAAAATATGAGAGTTTCTAAAAAAAGGAAAAAAATTTAAAAAGTAAAGGATGAAAGTGCCCTTCGGTCAGACCCGTCTTTGAAACATTGAGGGCACCCTAAGATCTTATTTATGATAAAGTATTCTTCGACGATTATTTGGAATTTAAAGAAGAAAAAAAAACCTTTGAGGTGAACCCTTCGTGTAGTTTAACCGAGGTTGCAAATTTATATATTTGTTTTAGTCAACTCATCTTTTGGCCTCATCATGTGCCAAATTAAATTAAAAATTTCCAACCTATGTACATAAAAATTAGGGACGAAATGCAGCAATATTAGAAGAAGATACGACGAAAATTTGATTGACTTCGTGAAGAGCTTAACTTTTAGTAGGGTTTCAAGTACTTTGCAAGCACTATAAACTATAATATTGATTTATGAAAGGAAGATGACTATTTTACCATCATCTTTCCATTGCTATTATTTTACCATTGTTTTCGAAGAATTGATTCCGAGAATTGGAATAGATGTCATGATTTTAAAAAAATTAATATGATAACAAGAAATAGCAACATAATGATGATGATGATGATGATGACAATAAAGTTAACGAGTGCCCCATAGAAACTTGTTAACTATAACTTTGTTTGAATAATTCAAATTTCAAGGTGCGGATTTTCGTAACACAAAGACAGTCAATGTACTGGACTCCGTAAGATTTGCTTATTTGGTTTCCTAACCTAACAGAATCTATTAGGATCGATAAGATCAAAAGGGAATAAAATGTGTAAAGGAGAGGAGAACCACTGAGAACACACTTAGAGGAAGAAAAGGAAAAGAAGGAAGAGTAGAAGAAAAAGAGGGCGATATACGAGAGAGAACTGCAAAAAAAAAAAACAGAGAGGATCGTGAGAGATATCTTACCGTCGGAAAAAGATACGGAGAGTTGCGTCTCGCTGGTAGTGTGAGAGTGCTGTTCGTTTCATTTCCCTGCATCACCGTCATTCTCCTCGCCGGACCAGCCAAGTAATTCTCCCTCCTCCGCATCCTTTGTTTTCGCTTGCCTCGGTGAAATTAGTAGACTCGCGGGCATATGAAACCTAGACTTATGAATGAAATCGAACGAACTCATCATGAATTTTGCCCAAAATAACAACGTATGAAATTTCCCATTTTAAACTAAAATTTCAGTCTCAGTACACGTCTTAGCATAAAAAGTAAGTGGGTCCTATTGAAATATTCAATAGATATCTTACACAACTTTGTAAATCAGTTCCATTGATTCCAATGCCGTAGCTCTAAATGCTACACCATCGATAAAGAAGAATCTTTCTACATCTGCCTGCCCTCCCTCGTTATCGGATGAGAATATGAAAGGAAAATCCAATGGTACCTCCTGTAATAGGTAGTAAGCGGAATGAAACGTCTTAGTCTTAGCATTTCTAACAATCTTCTTGGCACAATTTCGATTACGTAACACATCATGTGTCTTTTCATCTGTTCGATTCCCCGAGCGTTCTTCTTAACGAGCTTCCTCCAACATTAGATTAGGCTTTTTGGTTTGCTGGGAAGACTAAAGCTCTGTTTATTTTCAGTTTATTTTGTGAAAAATAAATGACGTGAAAAATATTTTTCTAAAAATAATAGCTTGAAATAACTAATCAATAAAAATATTTTCATTATCTGAATTAATTTATTTCTAAATATTTTTGTGGACATCGCAATATTTTTCATCCATTCGTTTTTTTGAAAGATATAAACGAGTCTTTTATTTTCGCAAAATTAACAAAGTCTAAGTATCCTAGATGTTTATGGCCAAAACATATCATGTAAAACACCACCTAAACCCCTGAACAATCAAATACAAAACCTTTCAAGAAACCACATATGAAAATTTTCACATTTATTTATTTAACATTGTCAAGAAGAAGTGATCTGCTTGATAGCCCTAATGCTGAAAATTAAAAATCCAGCAATCTTGTGAGATAACTCGATTAAGCTAGACGAGCAACCTTGTGAGATAACTCGATTATGCTAGAAATTGACTTATTCAATACCTAAAAGAAGGGTCACTCAATGCATTCAGTAGAAAAAAACAATTGATGATAATTAGAATCTTGTCAACTATATGGTTAGGACCTACCAATTATGGATTCTTTGTTTGGAAAGAAATAGATATCTAGTGATTGTCAAACAATTGTTTCTATCTATTTTAGCACTTAAGATTATTAACAACTAAAAAATCAGCTTTTAAGTTCTCAGCACTGATTTCTCAATTTTGTCAAGTAGATCGAATAGGGCTGATTTTCTGATTTCTTTTACTATATTCCCAGCATTATTCTCCATCACGAGAATGCTCTGCAAACATGGTATGATCAGTTTTTTCTCAAAAATGTGAACATAATGAAACCAATGGATTGCTCTAGGCTTAGAAAGCAATTTCCTTGAATTGGAGCACCCCCGATAAAGTAGTTACATGTCTTTCACATGGGTTGAATTTGTAATTACAATGTCCACCAAATGAGCTTTAAGGTTTCATTTGGATGAAATGCAGTTAATGCTTTCAGAGAATGAAGAGCATTCATCGACTTCGACTCGGGTGATACTAAGACAGTTGTGAACAAATTCCATCAGATAGTGAACATTCTTGTTGGCATCTTAAGAGCCATTATACGCTCCTTATACTAGGAATTGCCATGAAATTAGTGCTTCTCATAAGCTCTCAATTGCTACTTGTGGTATTCATCTTTGGAATGCAAGACACATTTAAGCGAATACTTACTTGTTTGTGATGATCCATATGATGTCGAAGATTGTGATAAAGTGGACGAGGTCTAGTTATAACGATCGCCGATGTCATATGGATTCATCACAAGCGTGAAGATAATCTACTTCAATTGTTATCTTGCAAGTCTTTCCAAATATGAATACCACAAATAACAATATGGAGCTTATGAAAAGCACACACTTTTTTGTGGCAATTCCTAGCATTGGGAGCCATATAATGGCTAAAAGGATGGCAACAAGAACGTTCACCATCCGAGAGCTTGTTCATAGCTATCTTAGTATCATCCGAGTCAAAGCTAGGTTTGTTCGTTCTCTAAAAGCATTAACCTACATTACATCCAAATGCAATCTTGAAGCTCATATAGTGGACACTGTAACTAGAAGGTCAACAAATGTAGATAGACATTGTAACTACTATATCAAGGTACTCAAATTCAAAAAATTACTTTCTAAACCTAGAGCAATCCATTGGTCTCGTTATGTTCACATTTTTTAAGAAACACCAATTAGTTTGTTGCTGTTCGAGTTATAGAAAACTGTCTCATTTTGCATCTAAAATAAAACTATGGACTACTTTGACTTGACTCTGAAAATATTAATTAAGAAGTATAATTCATGAGCACTCGCAACTCTCTACAATAATTCCCCCATCTCGCCTCCCTACCCGTCACGTTAGAGCAGGGTATATTACTATCCATATCTACTAAATTAATTGGGTAGAGATTAATCTTTTGAATTTTAGTACCACATGGTAGATCAACATATGTAAAATTTGTAATAACCAATGTCTTGTAGGTCATATGCTATCTGATAAAAAGTGGTTTTTCTTATTACTTATGATGAACATGGAACTTGCTAGATTTCCATCGAGAACCTGACATGATGTGACGGTCTATTTTTCTATCCAATTGGATTAACAAGCAAAGTGGTAAGTTGAGGTTAATTAACCCACGGGGGATTTGTGACATCCTCAAATTCAACCCCATTCGGGATGTAATGGAATGACGATTTTAATCGATACTATTAATAATTCTCACACTGACTTGATCACTCATAAGAAGCTAACCAAAAAGAGAAGGCTATCAAGGATTTAGGTATGCTTGACCTTAGAAATTAGTCATGGATTGATAATTCGACCATAAGGATTGACAAGGGACAATTTTGAGCCATTCTACACCGATCAATGAATGGTTTTAGAAAGTTTCGACGATAATATGCAATCGAATCGTGGGTGATTCTACCTGACTATTGTATTGACTACGAATGACCCTAAATCAATTCCTAAGGATCGAGTACATTGGAACTACTAATTGTCGCCTCGCAATTACATGACAACTGAGGTTATCCATGGCTCTAGAAAACTTGAATGTGGATTGATGTCGAATCAACCACGTGTCAAATAGGCATAACTCCTAGAAGCCGTCCATTAGCTCGAGATGTACTATAGTCGCAATCGATCAATTTTGAATATGAAATAGAATCCGAATGTGGGTGTCAAATCTTCGAGGATTTCATGACTAAATTATTGGACGTCGCCTCATTAAGCTACCTATTTATCGGTTTCCACGAGACTCTCGAAAAAAGGATTAACGGGCCGAAGTGCTCTCATTTTCTTCCTTTATTTGTTTGGTTTTGTTTCTTTATTTTAAAATTTCCTTTTCTTTCCTCTTATATTTTCCTTTGCTTTTTTTAATAAAAAACAATTATCTCGCCTCCCATGACCATCACCGGCCGTAGGTGAGGACCGCCCTTGTTGCCATTGGGTGAGCTTCGCCTAGGCCATTGCCCTTACCCGACGTCAACCTCACCAGCCCGTTACCCGGCCCAAGCAAGGGCAACGGCTACCCTAGCCTTACGTCGGCAAGGGTGAGGGCAACAACATTTGGTGAGGGTAGCCCCCACCCAATGGCAGTGATGGCCAAGGTTGGGGGGAGAGGAAAAACAAAAAGAAAAAGAAAACAAAAGGAGATGGAAAATATGAGAGTTTCAGAAAAAGGAAATTTTTTTAAAAATAAAGAATGAAAGTGCCCTTCGATCAAGCCCTTCTTTGAAACATTGAGGGATCCTAAGATCTTATTTATGATAAAGTCTACTTCAAAGATTATTTGGAATCTAAAAAAAAGGAAACTTTGAGGGAGCTACACCTGCACTCCTAAACTTTTAGCTATCACATAAATTCCTTCAACTTTGATTTTATTGCGGATGTCAACTCTTCGTGTAGTTTAACCGAGGTTGCAAATTTCTATATTTGTTTTACTCAACTCATCTTTTGGCTCCGTCATGTGCCCAATTAAATTAAAATTTCCAAAAATATTTACATAAAAATTAGGGACGAAATTCAGCAATATTAGAAAAAGCTAAGACGAAAATTTGATTGACTTCGTGAAGAGCTTAACTTTTAGTAGGGTTTCAAATACTTTCCAAGCACTATAAATTATAATATTGATTTAGGAAAGGAAGATGACTATTTTACCATCATCTTTCCATTGCTATTTGTTTTACCATTGTTTTCGAAGAATTGATTCCGAGAATTGGAATAGATGTCATGATTTAAAAAAAGTAATATGATGACAAGAAATAGCAACATGATGATGATGATGATAACAATAAAGTTAACGAGTGCCCATAGAAACTTGTTAACTATAACTTTGTTTGAATAATTCAAATTTCAAGGTGCGGATTTTGCTTAACACAAAGACAGTCAATGTATCTTGGACTCCGTAAGATTTGCTTATTTCGTTTCTGACCTAACAGAATGCGTTAGGATCGATAAGATCAAAGGGAATAAAATGCGTAAAGGAGAGGGAGAACCACCGAGAACACACTTAGGAAGAAAAGAAGAAGAAGGAAGTACAGAAGAAAAAGAAGGCGATATGTAGAGAGAACTGGCTGAAAGAGAGAGGATCGTGAGAGATATCTTACGGGTAGAAAGATACCAAGATTTGCATCTCGCCGGTAGGGGTGAGAGTGCTTGTTCGTCTTGTTTCCCGGCGTTACCATCCTTCTCCTAGCCGGACCAGCCCGGTAATTCTCCTCCTTGTCGTCCTTTGTTTTGCCTTGCCTCGGTGAAATTAGTAGAGCCAATTTTAATCAATCGATTCGAGGCATATGAAACCGAGACTTATGAATGAAATCGCACGAACTCATCGTGAAATTTGCCCAAAATAACAACGGATGAAGTTTCGCATTTTAAACTAAATTTCAGTCTCGATTAACGCCTTAGCATAAAAAGTAAGTGGGTCCTATTCAAATATTCAATAGATATCTTACACATAACTTTGTAAATCGGGTCCATTGATTTCAATGTCAGTAGCTCTAAATGCTACATACACGTCTTAGTCTTAGCATCTCTGCCAATCTTCTTGACGGAATTTCAATTACATAACGGATCACGTGTCTCTTCGTCGAGTTCAATTCCCTAAGCATTCTTCTTAAGGAGCTCCCTCCAACATTAGATTAGACTTTTTCATTTGCTGGGAAGACTAAAGCTCATGTGAAAAATATTTTTCTAAAAATGATTGTTTAAAATAACTAATCAATAATTATCATTATCGAAATTAATTTATTTCTAAATATTTTCGTAGATGTCACAATATTTTTCATCCAATGAAGTGGCCGGTGGCTCGGGTTAGGGGGCGACTGGCGGCAACTTGCGAGGGCGAGGACAACGGTGACGGGTGACAGGCGGGGGTAGCAGGTGGTCGGTGAAGTTCGGAGGAGTTGTCGTTGAAAGGGAAGGGAAGGCAGAGGATGTGTAACACCCGAAAATTTGGCAAATATTAATAATGAAATTTAGTCTATGGGACGACTAGGAATTTTAATTTGATGCCCAAGATCGGATATTGAAGAATTAGAAATCGAAAATTGGAAATTTAGGGGTTGTTGTTTGAATCGGATTAAATTCCAATTAAATGAGTAATTGCATCCTAAAATTAAAAATTTTACATTAAGCCTCGTTCGGGCTAAATTGACTCGATTTTGGATTAAATAACCCTTTGTCGGGTTTTCGGATGGCGAATTACCTATGGTGTGAAATTACCAAAATACCCCGGCCAATTTGTGAAATTACAAAAATGCCCCTAGGGTTTTATGAGTAAAATGACAAGATAATTAGTGAGATGGGGCCCACTTTATCATCTCAGCCCAATTTAGTCAACATCCTTAAGAATTCTCTCTCTTTTCTCTCTCTCTCTGCAGCCCACGTATACCCCCTTCCCACCGACTTTGCTTCAGCCGCTTCTCTTCCTCTTTTTCTTCATTTTCAGCGAGCATTCTGGCCATTTCAACCTGTGACGACAAACTACAACACCCATAGAACCTTCGACACCACCGGACCACCGCCGCACTGCCAAAACCGCCAGAAAGTCGACTGCAAGAACCCTTCCCGAACTGCTCTGTTTTTCGCTGGAGTTGCAGTAATCATGCACTCCAAACACTCTAGAGTCCTCATCAAGAGAACGCTTCACCGAAATCAGCTTCTCCACTTTCAAATACTTTCTTCAAGTAAACTCTATACCAAGCAGCTTTCTTCTACTTCGAGTCTAATTCCTTTCCCAGCACCTCCTCCTCCTCCTCCTTCAACTCATAACCCCTGGCTACATCAAAGAACTCAACTCCTTCACCTTGTCCCTAATTACCAAGATACACTCGTTAAGTGCATTTCTCGTCGGAACCGATGTAGTCTCCTGCTTCTTATGTTCATCTCTGCATTTCACAATCCGCTTCTCCACTGACCTTAGGTTACTCGTATTCCTCAGGACCTCCTCTGCCACAAAGCGTAGCCTGTCGTCCCGCAACGCGACTTCATAGGCGACATCTCACCCTCATTGAGTGCCTCAGAGTGGTACTTGAGTGACCTCTGGATGCCATCTAAGTGCTCTCTAGGTCCTTTCACTGGAGTGTGAGCAAGAGAATCGAGGCCCCCTGCAACTGCACTTGCTCATACGCAGCTTCTGCTTCTTCAATTCCGCCTGCTTCACCTTGTTGGAGATTTTTCTCCATCTCAATATCAACATAGGCAACTACTCGAAAAGAAAAGACCCACCAATAGACTAGTGAGGATTGATATATATATTAATCTCTCTCGTCCGTGCTCTACCTCGATGTATCGAGAACTCTTTTCTCTTGCTAAAGCTCAACGATGGAGGCACAGCTTCAGATTCGTTCTAGCTGTTGGGCGTGAAGTCAGTGAAAAAGCAATAGAAAAATGTGATAGAGAGAGTTCATAATTAGAGAAGGATCTGCTCTCTCTCGTGCTCTACCCCGAAGCGTAGAGATCTCTTTTTCTCTTTATGTTTGCCTGTTTTCCAACAAGAAAAATCTTTCACCTAAATTCATTCTTCGATTTTTTATTAGGAAGGTTACGTGACTCAATTCTTGAGGAGGTATTTGATGAAAAACAGATTATAAAGAGAATGTGTGGAAATGGCTTTGAAATGGATGGATTGAAGTTGGACTTAAGATCAACAAAGGTCTGAATTACATTACAATACTCCTAGAAAAGCTGTAAATGGCTTAGAAATAAACTGAGTTGCTGAAATTGAAAGTGCTAGAAATGTAAAGTGCATTGAAAGTTAAATTGCAGATGAAATTGAGTGTTTTTGCATGTGTTGTTGATCTGTCTTTCCTTCTTTCTTCGGATATTTGTATCTCATTTCGTTCAATTGCATTTTCAAGGTTAGTTATCTTTGTATTTTCAAATCTTTAATCTTGGCGCTTTCAATAACTACCCCTCTCTGTCCACGTTCTTTATTGCTTTTGTCCGCTAAAACTTAATCTTCAAATGTCATGATGACTTCAAATTTGAATCTTTTTGAGTAACTTCCCATGATCTGTTTATGCCCATTACCTTCATTTCTTGCTTGTAACTTCCCAGCGCGTGGCTAACTTGGCTGTTCCATAGCCTTCTTTATGCCTGCAACCCTCTATCGTTGACCTTCTGCGATATTTGGGAAGTTCCTAAATCATGACCACTTACCGAATCTCGGACTTAATGACCTTGTTGCCCACTTTCCGAATATCAGGTTCTTGCAACTTTTGGCATATTACGGCCAACTTACATTTCGGAAAGTAATTCATCCCTCATGATTTACCAACTTCGGGACATATTGACAATGACACCAATTTGGTACTTGTTATTATTTTGGTGTTAATACTTTCCAAAGCGCAACGGTGGATGCTCGGGTTCAAATTCGTGCTAGTGGTTGGGAGTCAAAGTCCCAAGAAGGAATGATCTGAATGAACACATCAATCGGAATTATTGTGATAGGACGGTGCTAACAGGCATAGTTCTTTTCTTCAACGCACCTAAGCACATGCAGTCAGTACAAGGAGGTTGAGGCGAATGACCAAAACTCGTGACTGATGTCCACCCTTAGGCACTACTCTAAACAGAGTTAAAAGGGACCTGTCATTAACATTGCCAGGTAAAATCTCCACAATGAGAAATTAGGCACTTCAAGAACATGATCAACTTTTTTTTTTTTTTTTGGACGGAGAAAATGATCAAATTATACAGTCGCAAAACAGATGAATTGAGCACAATAAAACTTAAGTGGACTCCAACCAATGGAACCCAAATAATTCAAGAAGAACATGATCATATCTTACATGCAGGTGTTACCCGGCCAATATCGACTGCAATGCTTCGCTGATATTCATCCAGCTTCTTCATCGGAGTCATTCCTTTCCAGGACACGCCACTAATCCCACGAGAGGGTCTATTCGAGCCCGGTCCTTGCTCAAGCGTTATTCAATCACTTCATAGCTTGCATTCATTACAATCTCCCATGCGCTGCAAATTGTAATCCCCGAAAAGAGTTTTGTGGATGAACACATCAAACAGAGTAATTGCAAATGGAAAATGCTAACAGGCACAATTCCTTTCTTAAATGCGCTTGAGCACATACAATCAGTACAAGGTGCTTGAAGCAACTGACCAAAACCCGTAAAGTAATGTGCAACAATTTTATCACACTGATAATTGCAGGACTCGAGCCTTCGACCATATATATATATATACACACACACACCAGCCCTTTTCCAATTAGCCAAGGTACCCCAAAATCCTACTAAAAAGTGATCCTGAATTTATTAGCTCTTCCAAAGAAGGCAAGGGCATCGTTCAAATTAATTAACTAGCCTTATTAAGCTCCTCTAACTAGATTAGGCTTCGTGAGAATCTTCCTCAGGAAATAACTCCAGGTGGGAAGGCAGGCTGAAAAATTCTTAGTCCATGCACATAGCCCCATCAGACATGGCATCCCCCTCTGATTCAGCTTCATCACTCTAATTCTTAGTCCATGCAGATAACCAACCTGCGTTTTCAAAGTTAGCCTGAGACACCACCCAGGTAGCAGCGCAAGTAATTTTTTTTGTAGACAACAACCTTGCACAAAATTACATTCAAAAATTGGAATACAGAAGAACAAAGGTCTCATTCTATCAGCCATCCCTTACTATTGCTTTCAGAACCGAAAAGAAAGCCTTTTTGGGTGCTCCATCCCAATGGTTTCACTTTGTTTCACCCGTTTTATCACATAACATAGAGAGAGTTTCAATTCTGATAATGACTTATTTCTTTATAACAATGCTGTGAAGTTAATCACCCCGGTGTCTAGCAATCTAACTATTAAGAGCTGTGGTAATGACAAATTCGATCATATAGACAGAAGAGGAAAACCAAGAACAAAAAGCATATCATACTGCGTATTAGATACAGCAGAGAAGCATCCCCTCCAGATGGGATAGTTAATCCAACAAAAAAACTCATCGACAACAGCTATACCATCAGAACAGCTATGCCCATACCTTGGTCCCATGGGAATAGCAAACAAAATAAAGATAAAGGTCTGAACGTATCATTTGTAGCACAAACTAATACTTCCTTAGAATTCTCCCTGATTTAAGGTAAAGCACATCGGAACACTTTTTGGAAGAACTGACAAAATTAAATAAAAAATATGATGTTGCCTCAACTATTTGTGGTAGAAAGCCTAAATTTTTTTAGTATGCTACCGGCAATATATATGTTGAGGAAAATGATGCCTTCTACTTTTGCTCTCCGCTGCCAAGCCTACATTTGAGCACAAAGATAGTAGATGGTGACGGTAATCTGAACGAAATTTAGTACTTGCAAGATGGCCAGCAATTAGAAGAAACCCAGCAAGAAGAGTCTACAACACCATGGAATAAGCCAAAATCCATTTAGTAAATCACATCATAACCGAAAAACTCAGACAAATTATCCTACTACTACTTGGAAAGAATACCAAGGGAAGCTGAACATACCTCAACATGTTCTGTTGTGGTTTCTTAGTCAATGTTTTGCGTTCAGCAGACGCTAAACTCGAAAGCTTGCTCAAGTAGCTTCTCGTCATCAAAAACCCGGCCAATATCGACTACAATGCTTCATTGATATCCATCCAACTTGTTCATCATAGTCATTCCTTTCCCGGACACGCCGCTAATCCTGTCATAGGAGTTTTTTGGATGATGGATGAACACATCAATGTGGTTGAGTTATCATTTATAAGGCGACGTGCATGATGGGAAAGAGATCATTGGAGATTTTGTCAAGATTACATGGATTTGTTTCCTAACTAGATTTACTATTCTCCTAGGTTTTAGCATTTTTTGATCGGTTAATAAAATCTAACCACGTCAGTATGCATATATATCAGCTTCAAATTTTTTCTCTTCAGTTCGTTATTGTAAATCTCCTTCACTTTTATTTTTCCTAGGCTTCTTATGTTATTAAATCTCATGTCTTAGCATCTACTAGTAACCGGGCTAAAAACGTCTATTCTTTCATTTCCTTTTTTTACTTGAGAATTATTTACGATTAACACAAGCAAAAGGTGCCCATTAATATATCACAAAAATTATATCTACATATATATTTGACTGTTGTGGAAGTTTCTGGAGAAAACCAGATTTATGACAATTGAACTATTGAAGTGCTCCAGCAACATGATTGATACTGAGCAATAATTAAAAGGCAAACTTTTAAATAATCAATGAATTTGTAATGACCTATGTAAATAAAACAAAAACGATACAAAATTTTAACTCTTAATCAATGAAGATGGATATAGAAAAGATTCACAAACCGATGCAAACTTATAACACTCATTTTACTCAGCTTGTTCAGTTTATTATTATTATTTTTTCCTAAAGCGATGCGAGAGCAAGTAATTAGAATTCAAAACATAAGCATATGAATTCGACCTGCGAATGCCATGAAATTTCGTGGGCCGATGCTGACCTTATAGTAAGTTTAAATAGGTAGATGAAGATGCTGCGAATTAATATTTAGATATTTCAACAAAATTGACAAGATTATGGTTGGACAAGGAAGCCGGGGCACGGGAGAGAGGTTGGTGCGTTTTGCGCCAAGCCCACACGCGCAGCGTGCAGCGCTCTTTGCATGGCTCTTGCTTTGGTTTTTCATTTACTTTTTGGTATTTCCCTTCTTTTTAAACTTTTGCATGCGGGAAACCCAAATGTCATTTAAAAAAACAAAGAGAATGGGAAAATGATTTTTTTTTTTGGTCGAAAACCGGAAAATCATGAAGCAGTGAAAAATTGCTTGAAGGGTTCGCGATTCTCATGTTTTTGAGGGAGGGCAGCTTCTTTTGCTTTTGATGGTTTTCTATCTCTCAAAAGATGAAAAAAAAAAAAACAAATTTGTTGTAATTAGTGTTTTCACTAGTTGGCGGATAATAGAGAAGAAATCGTCCTCAATAAGCAGAAGTCCCTACTTAGGAAAACAATCCAAGTCTAATCAATAAATATTCAACATAAGTGGCCTCATAACTAAAATGATAGAGAGATTCATCAAACGTCGTAAATTTATTGCAATTGTGTTAATTGATCTTAAATTTTTTAATTGTGTCAATTTATTAACCTTTTGACAATTTGTCAATTTGCCAATTTAGTCATTTCAAGCAATTTTAACCTGAAATTACCGACGTGGAGGTCGAGTCGTTGACGATCATCCTATATAGCGTGGTTGGTACCGGCGTAAACAAATTTTTTTATTTTTCTCTTTTTTTCTACTTGTCCATTTTCATATTTTTTTTGTTTGTTTTTTGCACATAGCCGATCTCAAGTGATTGCCGAAGAGGGTCCACATCGACTCTTATCCTCATTAGATGCGGGTAAGGATCGCCTTGCTTGTGGCCCGACGAGGGGCTCTCGGGGCCTCACCCGGTGGTCAACGAGGTCATTGGACCTTGGCCGCCTGCAATACAAAACAAAACTAAATAAAACTATAAAAAAATTGCAAAAAATTATAAATATCACTATGGGGATGCCACGTAGGACAATCAACATCTACTTTAGCTATTTCGCGCAAAATTGATTGGATGGACCACATTAGCAAATTGTCAAAAGGTTTATAACTCAATTTATCGAATTATTAGTTAATGATTAACTTGTCACAAAATGCAATAGGATTATGAATTTTTGGTAATTTTCCAAAAAAATAGTGGATGCGTGATTTTTTCGGCCATTCTCTTTTGAAATGAAAATGGTGTGGCGGAATATTTGGTTTAGTCATGATTGTTTGGTCGTTTTCTTAAAGTGAACTCCTGTTACGAAATGTTATTTTTGCATCATAATTATTTTGCAACATCCTCGACTTAAAGCTCCAAGGATGGCTGCAGTTAAAGGTTACTTTGCACAAGGGATGTTGTTGTTAGATAACTTAGCACAAGCCATCCAAGATATTCTCGACATGAATCGAACTCGTGATAGACAAATGACTCCTTTATCACTAAACCATTCAGTTTGGTGATGCCGTTTCACTTGCCATCGAATTCAATTTGGAAATTTCTTGATGGGTGGATCTGTAAGGAAAGAAATCGTTATGCTACATCAAATAATGGGGGTGATGTTGCATTTCTTTTCGTTGCTCTTCTTAATTTTTTAATCAGTGCAAGAAATTCCTTTTGGTTCGAAGTAAGGACCACGCACAACATAATATGGGTAGCTAACAACATTTAGCAGCAACATTAGCTCCGCACGTCAAACTTAAGGAATAGGTCTCTAATGGAAATTAGCTTTTCGTCGTGAACTAGCACACAAAGACATCTTCCTTCTTGGCTCCTAATTGTCGGGCAAATTATCCAATGAGTTGTAAATATTTCCCATTTTGTCAATTTAGTGATAAACATTTTTGTGAAGTTGCAATATAGTTCTTGATTAATTTTCATTGGAGATTTTTTGATATGTGGTCCAATCATCATTGATCCTTCTGCATGGCACATCATCAAGAAAGCAATATCAAGCGAAAATTAGTCGGAATGACAGCTATATTGGAAATTTTGCGCATAAAGTTTATGACTGAATTGGTCACAAAATTGAGATTAAAAGAATTGGCATCCATATAATAGATTTAAGTCGATTGAACCTTTCCCCCAAAAAATTTGTCGAAGGCCTTTCTATAGAATTGCATGTTATATCTGCCCAATCATGGAACATAAATATCATGCAAATAATCTTATTGGCGACATTTAAAATTTATGAAATATTTGACATTTTGTGCTTCCGTGTGGTCATCCCGGAACACTACAAATCTCCACTTCTTTTTTACCACACAACCTACTTATTACCTCTGGGGATTAGTCATCTAATGTGGCATCACCATGGGATTGTCATGTGGTGATTTTCGGATGTTAGCTCAATGTGTCAATGATGACCAAATTTAATGATCTCAATATCGTTTTTGTCACGTACTAATGTTTAGCATGTTTGAGAGAAAGGGTGGCCGATTAGGTAGGCCTCATTTTTGAAGCGAGTAGTGAATTTAAAAAGCAGTTACAAAGATTGAGCGAATCTATAAGCTAGAAATAATTAAACAATCAAAAATGTTTTCATTACCTGTAACAATTTGTGTCCAAAGTTTTCCCTAGAAGACGAAAATATTTTTCTTTCATTCATTTTGCCAACTAATATAAGCGATTATTTTTTAGAAAATAATTTCCAGATTAGTCATTTCCTTGAAATAAATGGAGTCTTAATTATCAATGTGCATCATGTTGGAAATGTTCGCCATGGGTATCCAAATTGAAAATTCTCGAATCCGAAATTGATGTAATTAATCTCGACAAGTGATAGGCTTTTTATTAAGACATCAAATTACTACTTCTGACCTCTCTTTAAGAAGGAAAAATTCTAAAAAAGGCCTGGGAGTGCATTTGTTTTCTCAAATTAGGGCGTTCGATGGACATGGTTTCAAATCAGAAGTGCTCAAATCATCTCCAAAAAGAGGCCTAGTGAAGGGCATTTTGTCCTGCATCCCACCTCAAATGATTCAATGTGACTAACAATTAAAAAAAAAAGAAAAAAAAACCAAAGGGGATTTCCATGTTTATCTTTAAATCTTGTTTTGCCCCATTCATTGTCGCTGTTTGTTGTCACACACTGCATTGACCGGGGGTTGAGGATAAGATCCGATTTACTGGTAAAATATACTTGAATCTCTCTGTAATCATGGGATATTCAGGTTTGCTGTTATTTCCTTCTCTTTTTAAGTAACTAAATTCGTATCAAGACTTAACCCAATCCCAAAACTCCTTGTCCCCATTACACAAACTCTCTCTATCAACCCACGCCCGCCTTTCCGATTCTCTCTACTACTGTTGCTCGAGCAAAGATCCTCTACTTCCACATCAAGCCCACTCCATCTGATCCTGGCCTCCTGCTTGGTCTACAGCTTCCCAGCGAACCACGTGACCCTCCCAAAAGCACACCAGTGCGCAAGGGCGCCCCCGAGCCGTGGCAGCTTGGCAGTCCAGCTTCGAGCAGCCTAATTCTGCCCGGGCCGGCTAGCTCACCACTCGAGCAGAGGGTTGTGGATGAGGTGTGAATGGTTATTAAGTGTAGTTGTTGTTGTGAGCTTTGCCGCCCGGCACCGTCTCTGACTTCTTTACTGCTGAGCCATACCCTCGACTTTTCGTGTCTGGCATGTCCCTCTCTTCCCTTGGCACTCGTCATCGTCTCTTCAATTGAATGGGACTTGGCACGTCGATTTCTCGCTGCTATACAGAGCAGGCCCTGGCTATTTTTGCATGCGACGGGGCCGCCCGGTCTCAGTGTACTACAGAGGCGCCTACCTGGCTGGCGTGGATCTTCACACCTTCCGCTTGACTCAGGAGCATCCACTTCCACTGGCCCGGTGAACATGGATGCATCTCGAAGGGACGTGCCAGGTTGGCTCGCGCGCGATCTGAAGCCAGCAGAGCCGGGTTATGGAGCTCGAGGTCCAGTTTATTGCGAAACATGGCAGGGCGCGTCATTATTATCTGTGCGGGGGTTTGAGCTTGAGTTTTCGACCACAGAAGAAGCTAAGCTCATCGGCATTGGTCTCGTAAGATGTCCATTAATTTCTTAGACAGAAATGCATGGAGAAGAAGTTTGGGCTAGATTTCATTCTGTTTTCTTTTTCATCTTTCGATAAGCCTGGGGATGGAGTTGATTGTTTTCCTGTGAATAAACAATTCTTGATTCGTAGGTAACTTGAAGCTGTGATGATCTTTTAGCAAGCTATGTGATCTTCGCTTGATGTTTTTAGAATTTCCCAATAACATCACGTGAATATCCATACAATCAAGCCAATTCATGCGAGAAAAAAAATGAATGTATTTACTAGAAATCCTAAAGACATAATTTATTTCTAAAAACAGCAAAAGTGCAATGTCCAGGTTGGGCAATCGGGTTATTGATGTGGCATTTAAACAGTTTCAAAAGAATAAACGCATTTATCGCTTGAAATAATTAAATAAAACAAAAATATTTTAAATTCTGAAATGTAAATTTAATAAAACCATTTACCTGAAGCGATGAAAATATATTTTTTTCATTCATTTATGACTAATATAAGCCACTATTTTTAGAAAATAATTTTTAAATCGGTCGTTTTTTAGTCGAAACAATTGGAGCAGTAATTGTCGTGAGTTCAACAGCACAAAGCCCGAAGCCCGGTGGTTATGCATGCATCTTTTCAAATAGTGTTTCACGGGTCTAAAAATGAAATCTGCAATCAATGATTTATAAATCCCATTACTTCTACAAGTGATTTGTCTCTGTAGGGATCTTATGCAGCATGTTAATAGTAACGTGTTAATGTTTATAATCTAAGCGCGCTACACAATTTTTGCCTAGCAATCTTTCAAGCGCTGACTGTGAGTCTTTACAAAACTGTATTTGCAAACAGTATCTAACAGTCGCGATACACGCTTTTTGCTTCGCAATCTTTCGTATTACACTAACTAAGAACACCAGCGATTAGCCACCGATTGTGAGGGAAATGCAAACATTATTTAATTGTGGTTGTTTCCTGTGTCGATTATAAATGCGACAACCATCAGTTAGGTGACACGATCTTGTCAGGCATTAAATCACCCAGTCCTCACATCTCATATAGCTTTTGTTAGCATTGGTCAAGAATTTGGGAAGTTGGGCTAAAACCCTAAAATAAGCTAATAGGTGATAGTCAGGATCCACTCACGAGGAACATAGTTGCTAGTTTAGTGAGTCCATAGCTGGAAATAAACCAGCAAGGTTAGCGAAATTTATTTTCATTAGAAGAAAGTAAAATGGTAAAGAATTTAATAGAAATATTTGAGAAAACTCATGCAAATATAATCAATTAAACAAAGAAATGTCAAAGAAATGACAAAATTAGGAAAAGGCCTAATTAATAATTAAAATTTCCAACTCTGATTGATTCCCAAGCTTTTGATCTAATGGAAAAATCACAATGTTACTCTAATCTCAAATCTGCCCCCATTAGCCTCCATAATCATCTTTTTGAAACTACGCCGTTGGTCATCCCTAGTTTTCATATTCTAGAACAATTTAATTTGGAAAATTTCCAATAGCCTTTGTTAGGAGTGAATTTGTTATCCACATGGAGATGCCACGTCAAGTTGGGACTCGGCCACAGGATAGATTGCGACTAGACCCGCAAGGTAGATTTAAGAATAAGAATTGAAAGTTTGTGATCTTTTATGCAAAATAAAATTCGGAGCACATTTGTGACTGGATTTAAAGTTTGGGTTTTTCTAAGACAAAAGAAAAAGTTTGAGGCAGATTTGAAACTAAATCTAAAGTTTGGAAATTTTTAAAGAATTAAACAAAAAAAATACATAAATAAAATAGACTTAACCTTGAAAAAGCGGATTGACTTTCAGTATCAACGTAAGGATACATAGCAGTCTTGTTGTATGGCGACGGGACCTTTTTGCTCATACTCTTCCCAAAGCTTTTAATGCTTTAGCATATTATCAAAACATGAAAAACTGATAAATTAAAAGAGATTTTGAAGGATGACTACACTAAATATATAAGGATAATAAATAATGCAAATCCACTTTTTCTCTCAATTGCTATTTGGCTCCCTTGCTTGCTTATGGCTGTAGGTCGTGCAAATTCTGTGCTTGTCAAGCAAAACAAAATGAATAAAAATAGAGCGACCTTATTTCCATCCTCGGCTGGCTAAGCCCCTCCTTTTTCAATCAAACAGACCAAAAATGCCCTTCTCACTTTTTCAATTTATTGTTTCTTTTTTTTATCACCTAACCAGCATAACTGTCTTTATTTATATCCTCTCTATTAAAATTATCAATTCCACAATATAAATCAAAAATATCATCTCATCATGCATATGTTATTGCTTTGCCTAGAGCAAGTTGTAATTTTAATTACAGTCTCATTTTTTAATGACAAAAGTTGTATAAAAAGTTAGAAATTTCCTAATTTTAATGAAGTTTATGAAGTCTCAATTAGCTGCCTATTTTCACGAAATAGTTTGAGGGAAGCTTTATTTCAAAGTTGAAAATTGAAATTCAATCCAATTATTAGCAAAATTGACCTTGTGGAGGTGATTTTGGGAATAAGATTCATGAGTTTCTCAAGTTAGGCATCGTTGATTTGTGCTTTCTTTAGGCTTTTCCCATTTAATATAAATGACAAGATGGGCTTGATAATTTATTCGCCATTTTGCACTTTCAAACCATGTAAAATTTTCCTAAGGGAAAGTTTTAAGCATATTTTCAAAGTTTGATCCACTCATGATAAATTGAATTTATAATAGGTATTAATTAATTTCTTCATAGCATGATTTTTTGGACTATAGCATGAGTTGGACATCAGAAGTTTCACGTTTTTCCCTTTATGTGTTTATCCTTTGTTAATATTTAGATATGATCTAAATATAAAATGTGATTTTTATCATGCTTATAAATTAACCTTTTTCTATTTTATCAATTTTTAACAAGATCGACCAAAATAATCAAATT